>OOFE01049929.1:0-30372 GCA_900323365.1 Monocentris japonica
ATGCATGGGCAAAGAGGGGAATTGGGATCTCAAACCTGACTCATTCATCCTAAAACATGACGAGAATGGAGCAAAGTATTTCACCATGACATTCAACGAAGAAACAAAAAATCATAAAGACCCACTGGAGAGAGACAGAGAAAATCGGAGGGGCGCTATGTTTGAGGAGCGAGGAAATCCCCTCTGCCCGGTAGCATCTCTCGAAACATTCCTGAGCAAAATTCCGCCTGGTGCAAAAGCCCCTCTATCTGCAGCCCAGGAGGGTAACAGCTGCGACAGACAGTTTATGGTATACCGCCGTTCCCCTGGGAGTAAACAGATGTTACCCAGGATGTGCAAAGAGGCAGGAACACACATGTCTTACACCAACCACAGCCTGAGAGCCACTGCCATACAGAAACTGTCTGATGCGGGACGGGACTCGAGGCGAGGTAGATCATGGCAGTGAGTGGGCATAGGTGAGATGCTTTATATCAACATACAGAGACTACGATGTGAATTGTGATTTATAATGAGTCGCAGAACATAAAACAAAAAACTTGTTTGTCTTGCAGGTCTGAAAGCTCGCCAAAAAGTTACTGGAGACCATCCATGGAGAGCAGGAAACGATGGAGCAACGTACTGTCTGATCAAGCTGTTAACTCATCGGAATCACACATGCCACCAAAGCGACTGTCACCAAACACCAAACAGACTCTTATTTCACTGGTGGCACAATAAATGGAAACATACAGATAAATGTACATGATACAAAGTAGCTGGCCTGCGGTAACGTGTAGACCTAGACAAAGTAGCAAGCTAGTGTGCAGGAAAATGTTTGTGTTGCTTGGCAACAGTCCAGTCCCGGTCCAGTTGCGGAACTATTTGTGTTGGCGGAGCCAAATAAATGATTAAATAAACCAACAAATCATAATCTGTTGTCGCTTATTACTGTTAACTAAAAATGGCACTTGTAGAACTGTTGTATAAAATCTATCACACTCGAGGTCGTGCTGTTATACTGAATATGAGCACGGCTGTGATTCGGTCGTAGGCCGATATCCAGTATAACAGCACTCCCTCTCGTGATATTGCTTTATTGAAAACAAGAAGAAACAAACTTTCTATATGAATATGTTTATTGGTCTTTTACAAAAAAATGTCTAGAAATACAGGAATACAAGAAAATAAAAGGAGATGACAAATAATACCTGGTTGTCAACAGCCAGTTCGGTAATGGTGATAACAACCTTATATGGATGTTAAAGCTTTGAACTCAGTTAAATCCCCCTTCTAGAAAGCTTCAAAGATCATACAGAATTTATCCTAAGATAAAGAAACAGCGTATCCTCAAAAAAGAAAAACAAAATCCTCATACGATACAAACACAAACCTAACCACCAGATCATAGTCTGGGACAGCCTCAATGTAACACTGCTTCATATCAATAAACCGTCCATCAAAATGCTAAAAAAGGTGGGATGTGCATGTGGTATCGTGACACAAAGTTGGTTGAAGAACTGGTTTCCAACATCTCAAAGACTTGTCGCTTTTCAGTTTTCATGTACACAGGTTTTACATAATGTATTGTTTCTGCGTACAACCTAGTATCTCCTGTCTTAAGTAACGGCTAAGGCACTTTCTAGAGATGTTTGAGAAACCTGTTTTGACTTTTTAAATTTTTGCTTGCTTACAAGTGAAACAGCCGCAAATATGTGGCACACAATTTACAAAATGGTAACATGATGTTTTGTAACTAACACGTACAGTATAACACATTCACCTCAAAGTTCACACTTCATTTGATCCATGTGGATCCCCTGATCTATTGCATTAAAAACCATTTTTTATAACACTAATTAAACCATAATTAAAATAATGACAAAATAATGAATAAAACATTCATTGCCTCTCTGTAAATCACGGTTGTTCATATTATTTCAGGCATTTGATAAGTGTGGATACTATAAAGAAGACAAAAATAGCCAAAGACATTTTGAGCTAAGCATATTGTACATGGTACAGAAAACATAACTGAATAAGGAAAATTACACAGGCATATTCAGATACTAACATAATAATCATCACCTCATTAGGTTTCCCACAACAATACGGGCCACTGCCTCAGAGAAGTCTCAATAATGTGAATTCCTAATCTGTGACAGCCATTCTCACCCTTGGTAAAGTTTGATATGTGGACATCAAATACTGGGCACATGTAGAATGTTTTCAGCCGATGAATCAACTCATCATATACCTAAAAACTATGTTAATATCAAGAAACTGGGACCTAATGAAAAACATATTATGGCATGTGATTGGTCGAAATCCGTTGTAAGATTAGGTGCACGGTACTAGTAATACAAAAATAATTACAAGTCAATATTGACCCATTGTCAAATACGTTTGAGATTGCAATACTGGTCAAAAGAGGAACGATTTCTAGCACTGAGGCAACAAGGCAATTTACAGTCTAATTCCCTATACATCTGCAAGCAAACAATCCTAGCGCAAGACTGAAAAAACTGCATTCACTTACAGTTCAGCTAACATAACTAAAATGATTTATATGATAGGCATATAGATGAATGGAAAAATATTCAGAAGCCTTTATCATGATCTGTTCCTCTGAAATATTGCTATGTTGTTATAGGATTTGGATCTATTTTGATAAACACCTGGTACAATTGTGTACAATCATCAAAGACACATGTTCATACAGATACATGTGCAGTCACCGACTTATGAGTACACCAACTCAATCAAAAAAGGTCTGCTCAATTCTAACCTTATGAAAATAGTTAGGGAACGTTATGCTTATCAATCTATTTTAGGTGCCCATGTATATTATGTATGTATGTAAGTAGTTTAAGGAAATGCACTTGTATCTGTGATACGTCTTAAAATAAGTCCCAGGCTGGATATTGAAGTAGCCTATACTCAATGGATGATGGAAGTTGCCATTATACAGCTCTGCAGCTTGACGAGGAAGGGTAAGGCAGAGTAGTGGTTCTCACAACATTAACTGGGGGGGGTCCACTGCTGGTGTGTACTAAGGTTAGAGGGTTGAGGTAAGGATGGAAATATTGGGATTAGGGTAGTGGGAACTGTCTTAGGTCATGCTGTATATTGACAGCACATATGTGGGGTCGGGAGGACAAATCTATCCAGGCTGGGGTAGTAGGCGCCTCTAATTAGGCATTGAAGGCGGGCAAGAAGAGGGACCCTACTCAGGCTGGTAGGTCTGGGGTCTTCTGGTGAGGCTGGGGGGATAATCAGAGGGGACAGCAACGGTTCAGGCTAGGGACCTTCTACTCTTCTACTCAGGCTGGGGCGCTGGTGTCTCATTGGCATTGTTGTCGGTGATCTTGTTTTCCAGCTCATCATCAGACAGGAGGTCCAGGGACGTTCCCTCCACCTGTAGTGGACGCCTGCCTGAGCGGCTGGAGGAGAAACTAATGGGGCCGCCACGCCTACAGGAGGAGGAGGGTAAAAAAAAGGAAGTGGTTTTCAGAAGCAAAAAGCTAAAGCTAGAGCAGGAAATACAATTCAATACACTGGGCACAGTAACAATTGTTTGGTTGAAATGCAGTTGTCACCAGTTAATTAAAAATATTGTACAAAACAATTATTTGAAATAAAATTTGATAAAATAAAATTGTTAAAATTCTAATAAATTTCAAGTAAACTCTCAACAGGCGACTTAATAAAGTACACAAGCCTGTGTTAGCAAACAATTAAGTGAATGAATTACTGAGTGTGTGAATGAGTGAAGTAGTGGGCGAGGGCCACAGTCGATGCTTGTATCATGCCATACCTGAGGCGGCTCTTGAGTGTGTTGACCTCACGACTCAGACCCTCGCTGGCCTCAGTGGCGTCATCCAGCTCTCTCTGCAGTTTCCTGCGTGAGGCGTTGGCCCTAGTGGCCTCCTCCTCAGCCTCCTCCAGCTGACGCTTCAGCTGCTTCATACGGGAGTTGGACTTCTCCATCTGAAAACACACACACAAGGAAAACCACACATCACAAAGTCATACTAAACACATCACAAAGCCAACATTTTGTGAGTTGGGAGACTGCTACTCAAGCAGAGGCCCCGTGTCGGCATGTCCTGGAGCAACTGAATCCCTACCAGCTCCGGGGGCGCTGATGCTGTGCTCTGACATTTTCTCCCGGGATCAATAAGTATTCACAGTCCAACACTTATTATCCATCAATCAATCAATATGAATTTGTAAATAACACTACTAGAATAAACACGTTGCTATGAATACAAATAAATGCCACTTCAATTTAAATTAGAAAATTAAAATAAAAATTAAAACATCAGCAAGGCAGAATTCAAGGCATGAATCTACAGCAATACTACTATCAATTCTGATAATGATTACTAGTATTAGTGTTAGTA
Organism: Monocentris japonica; assembly: GCA_900323365.1. Classification (NCBI taxonomy): domain Eukaryota; kingdom Metazoa; phylum Chordata; class Actinopteri; order Trachichthyiformes; family Monocentridae; genus Monocentris; species Monocentris japonica. The sequence goes on from OOFE01049929.1 coordinate 4,386, forward strand.
TGCAGGGTCAACATTAAATCATGTTTTTTGAGCTGTAAACATATTTGTATGACTTCTATATGGTGAAATGAAACAATACTGGACATAAATTCAACATTGCAGATATAATTTCAGCAGGCTGCTTTCAGGACCAAATATGTCTGGCTCTCCTTCAGTTGAAAATTTCAGCTCTGCTGCACTGCCGGCTCCACTCCGATCGGGGACAAAATACCGAAGATTTAGGGGTAGTATGAGCTGAGTGGGCAGAAATTAAAAAAGAATGTTGAAGGCCCCGACTGGAGATGGGCAGATACATTGAGGAGAGAAATCCTCCACCTCAAAAGACCCCTAACTTGCGAAAGTGCCCCGAGACTCGCCGTCACTCTCCATTGTGTAATGTTAGCTAGCTAGTAGGCTAATCTCCAATATGTTGTCAAATGGATGTGTCACAGTCTCTGCCAGGACCAGGAGAAAAGGCTTCAAAACAGCTGATCACAGCAGCGATATCGACACTGACAGATAGAGAGGTCTGCAGTCTTATATCCACTACCTTTTGGATAAAGTAATTGGGTAAAGTAATGGGACTCGTTTGAAATTCCAGGGAATTGTTTGAAATTCAACATGCATTGAAACGACTGTCATTACTTGTTCTTTGAACTGGTCGGCATGACGACGCTCATCCTCCACCTGCATGCACACTTCCTTCAGCTTCTTCTCTGTCCTCCTCACAATCTTATTGGCTGCTGCTCGCTCCCTACGATGAGGAACAGATGAGGTTAGAGAAACATCAGGAAAGGAAGGGTAGGGTGCAGGATGAGGAGATTAGGGAGAGTGAGGAGGATCTGTGGAGGTTGTGAAAACAGTTTGACAATGGAAGAAGGAGTAGTAAATCTACAAATGTGTTTTAGACAGTTCATATAATTAGATTTTACCGATGCAATTGCAATTGTTTTTCTTTAAACCGGTTTTCAATTCATGCCTGGCATTTTTACTGTATTTGTTTTCACGTCTTGCTGTTTTATTGTCTTGAAACTCTACAAATAGTGTATATTATTTATATATTATTATATAAGTACTAGAATGACAGAGAGAAGCATGGAGAGTGTGTGAGGCAGGGGGAAGGCGAGTATTCAATTCTCACTTGGCTTCCTGCTCCAGCTGCTCCTCCAGTTGTGCTATCTTGGACTCCAGGGCGGTGATGGAGGCCTTGAACCTGTTCTTCACCGAACCCTCCAGCTCGCCCAGCTTGGCCCGCAGCTCCTTGTTCTGACGCTCCAGTTGCTGTCGCGAATTCTCACTCTTCTGGGCCGCGCTGCGCTCGCCGCTCAGCTCCGTGGTCAAGGTGTCCACCTGGGAGAGAGAGGGGACGAAAATACAGCATTACTATCAATTTAATCTATCTAAATAAATATATTACAGTAGGAGGCAAATTAATGAATTTCCCCCCGACCTCTACGGGATAATGAAATTTGCTGAAAACACCGGACACATCTGTATGAGGCCAAGAGTAATACTTTGAAGTTTACGCCAAAAATGCATTCAAAACCTTCCTCTCTAGATTCCAATACTGCCTCCATTTTTAGAAATTACTGGACGTCCCAGGTAATATTAGTCCCGTGTGAATAGGGATAAAGTCAATACAGATGTGATTCTGCCATCTGACAATACTGCTCCAGTATTACACCACACCTGCATGGTGGTCTTTCTGAAGCGGTCATTGAGTAGCTCCATGTTACCCTGCTCCTCTTCCAGCTCCTCCTCCAGCTGGGCAATACGAGCCTCCAGCCTCCTCTTCTCATCCATCAGAGCAGACCTGACACACAAAGATAAAAGTTGTCTTCTGAGACCAGTGTCTGACTGCATTATTCACCACAATCTGTTGACAGGTCCATGTGATGCTCTCCTTGATAAAAGGAGCTTAAAGATAAATGTGGTAGAATAAAGATTCCACACAATACTCTGCTACATCAAAGTAGCAGAGTATTTGCAAATAATTGTTTTAACCTGTTTGGAGTATCATATGGCTGTTTGCTCCATATGACAAAATAAATAGTACAAGAAGGTTTAGATCATTACAGGAATGTAATTAAAAGACAATTTAGTATAGTTTTCTTTGATGATCTCAATTATACTAATCTCAATTGTCTGGATGTAGTAAAGCCCAAACAAGCAAGTTAAAACAAATCTTAAGAATTATATGCAGAATCTATATAAACCAGGTCTAGATTCTGCCCTCAGAACAAAAGGTGTGGTGTAACTCACTTTCCAGAGGTGCTGTTGGAGATTTCATCTTGCAGCTCGTCCCGTTCCTGTTCTGCATGGCGCCGGCCCCTCTCAGATGCTGCCAGGTCCTACAGGGTACAGAGAGAGGTCAAAGTTGAAACACAGGTTATCGTAACTTCCTTGTACATAATTTAATGTCCAGAAGGAACATTTGATCACGTTTTATTGGAGTACAAATACCATACACTATCAACAATCAGACAGACGATGCACATTGCCCATCATGCAACACATCAAACATCACATAAAAGTCACAACCAGCGACAGGCTGGCTTTTTAACAAAACCACAACCACCCTGCTGTCCCGTACCTCATGCAGCTGTAGAATCTCAGCCTCAAGACTCTTGAGTTTCTTCTCATTCTCCTTGGACTGGGTGAAAATCTCATCTCTGGATGCCCGGGCGTCCTCCAACTCCCTCTGGTAGTCCTTCATTTGGGCCTGAAGTAGACAGTATATTTCTGAGAATGGCTGCTTAGTGCTGATACTGAATACACTTTTGAATTTAAGTCCAGTAGACATATGAACTTTCAAATGCACGAAACATAACTGATTCAAGCATGAGCATGAAGCTTAACAATGCACGACAGTGGTCAACAAGGCCACCATAGGTTTTACACGCAAACTCAGCCACAGTGAGACATCTATTGTCAGCAGTGGCTCCCCTACCTGTAACTTGCGCAGCTGTTTGATGGCCTCGTCTCTCGCCTTGTTGGCTCCTTCTATCTGACCCTCTGCATCCTTCAGATCCATTTCCAGCTTCTTCTTGGCCGCTACAGCCAGAGCCCTCTGCTTCCTCTCATCCTCCAACTCTGCCTCCATTTCTCGCACCTTGGGGGAGGGGAGCCAGGACCGGTCATCAGAGGGGTGTGGGAATTATGACAAGTGAACATGAGGAGATATTCCTATCGCAATACTTGATTCTTAAAAATACAAAAGTACAGTTTTGAGCTGAGTTGTAGGTAGATTGGATTTAGTTAATGAAATGTTCTGCTTGCTAAAATGTTACCAACAATAGGTTATTTCTATGCTAAATCCAGAATCAGCAGCTTATTCTGCACCTGTTTGACCAGTGCCCTCTTCTTCTCATCATTCTGGTCGTCACGGCCCTGCAGGTCCCTCTCATACTGGGCCTTCATGGCCTGCATGTTGACCTCCAGACGCAGCTTGGCGTCCTCAGTGGCCTGCAGTTCGTCCTCCAGCTCTTCCAGCTGGGTCCTCATCTCCTCCAGCTGCTGCTCCAGAGTACGCTTGGACTTCTCCAGCTCGTGGACCTGATGGGGAGGAGAGAGATAGAGAATAGATGGGGGGAGAGATGGAGGGATAGAGAGAGAGGATGGATGGAGAAAGAGAGAGATAGAGGATGGATGGAAGTTGCTCTTCCACCAAAACTTCCATACCCTGACAAAGGCTGTGAGACACTCTTTGGATTTTGCTTTTAACCTTTCAATTTGTGAAGCCAATTTCAACAGAAATTGGAGTGCCTTGGATTGCAAAATGTTTTATGTTTTATGTGTTTTATGTTCATGAAAACCTGATTTTAATCCCTGGCATTTTTATTGTTTTGACTTGAAATTATTATTTTGTATTGTTTTTGAAGTACTTTGTAAGAATGTTGGGAAAATGCCAAATAAATAGAGTTCATTATTTATTATTATTTTTATTCATAGCAAAAACTTGTGTTCACTTTATTCTCTAATCCTAAATGGGTTCACCATCCATCTGAACACTCACGTTCTTGCCCACGTCATCCTTGGAGCTCATCAGATCCTCCATCTCAGCACGGAGCTGCTTGTTGATCCTCTCCAGCTCCTCCTTGGCCTCCAGGGCCTCGTCCAGAGCTCTGGTCATGGACAGAGCCTTGGTCTCCTTCTCCCTGGCCTCAGCCTCTGCACGGTCACGCTCCTCAGCATAGCGAGCCGAGATGCTCTTCTCCTCAGCCAGCATCTACCAGGGGAGGGCAGGACATTGGGAACTGGTATTTTGTGAAGATGTGACAAGGGTCCATGTGAAATTTCTAGGGCAAGAATATTTATTTCCATTAAACCCTGCAATATATCCCCAATAAAGTGTGCTCCCACCTGGTCAAACTTCTTCTGTTTCTTCTCCAAGTTGGAGACAATCTGTCTCTGGTGATCCAGGTCCACAGTCAGATCATCCAGCTCCTGCTGCAGACGGGTCTTGGTCTTCTCCATCTTTTCAAAGGCGATGGTCTTCTCCTCCAGACGCTGGCTGGACAGCTCCATGTCCTTCTGCAGCTTCTTCTTCACCTCCTCCAGGCCCTCCATCGTTCCGACATCATCCTCCAGCTTCTTCTTGGTCTCCACCAGCTACAGACGAGAAAACAGGACCGGGTAATCATCAGACAATCATGATCATTCAGACTCACGATGACAAAACTTTTGATAATTGCGTGTCATTGTTTTCTGCCTTATGTGTGTGAACATGTCAAATGTGGTTGCTGCAGTAGCTTAGAGGTTTGTGACCTGTAGTTTGTCAGTTCAAATCTCTTGACCAACTGGGACAAACCGGATGAAGAAAGTGAATGAGAAACATTCTCCCCTCCCTTAATGACTGTTGAGGTGACTTTGAGCAAGGTTCTTAACCCCCAGCTACTCCAGTGAAGCTGCTCCCAGACTGTTGGTGGTTGTACGGTTGAATAAGGTATGAATATGTGTACTTGTGTGATTGTGAAGCGGGGCGGTTGCTGGAAGGGAGCATGCATGCTCAGTCAACTTTCCCTGGATAACAAAAATCCCTCTGTGAGTGTTGCTGAGGGGAGTCTCTGGCCTTGTTGTCCTACCACATTGTCCTACCTGGGCCTGTAGCGTCAGGATCTGCTTCTCCAGGTTCTTGCGCGCCTCCTCGTCCTCCTCCTGCTGCTCCTGCAGAGTGTTCTTCTCCTCCTCCAGCTGGCGGATACGGCTGCTCAGGTTCAGCTTCTGACGGGTCTCCTCTTGGAGCAGTTCCTCACACACACACACACACACACACACACACACATGCAATACAACATATGATGATGAATATTTGTCTAGTTTGCTTTATAGAATGCATCCATGACATTTAGTCTGATGATTAATACCCAAACGTGAGACTGTATGTCACCTGTGTGTCTTGTAGCTGACTCTCTAGCCCAGCAGCATCCTTGGCCATCTTGATGCCTTTCCTCTCTGCATCCTCCAGTGTGGCAGACACATTGTCCAACTCGTTCTGTACACAGAGCAAAGTTTAACATCAGGTCAAGTCAAGTGTCAAGTCTAATTTATTTTGAAAAAAAGGTTTCACAAAATAGGTTTGTCCAAAAAATTACAGTGCAACAAAGAACACAACAATTACAATGAGAACAATAAAATCACAATTAAAAAGTAATGCAATTGAGTCTGTGTGTGTGTGTGTGTCTTGGCATCACGTCTGTGTGTCTGTATACCTTGTATTTGTATGTGTATAATTCAATCCCCTCCAATCAACTATGTTTACCTTGGCCTTACACTACAAACTGTGCTGATTGATTTGAAGGTATATTTATAAAGACTTGATTCCAAGCACAGTATTTTCCTTTAATGTAACTTTGAGCCCATGTACTTTCTATTCAGAAATTATGAGCACTAAATTATCTAGTAGTATCCAGTAGTTTCTGTGACATGCAGAAGGCCTACACTTTTTTATCATGGAGAAATGAATGGTTCTTAATGGTATATAGTTATATACCATACATTATTAGTCTCTTAATTTTACTGCAAAAAACACCTAAAACTCCATTGCAATTTTTGAGAAAACCAAAAAAAAATCAAGCATTTTTGGTTGCAATAGTTACAAAAAAACTTTACTCTCTAGTGCAGAGTATGTACACCCACTGAACCCTACCAACCTGTAGTTTGTGTGAGCGGTCTGCCAGTTCTCCCTTGGTCCTCTCTACCTCAGTGACTCTGGCCATGAACTCCTGCAACTGAGACTCCAGTTTCTTCCTTTTGTGTTCAGACTCGGTCTTTGCCTGCTGCAGGCCCTTCACCTCGTTGGCCAGCTCCTTGTTGGCACTCTCCTGGCTCTGCTTGGTCTTCTCCAGGTTAGACTTGAACTAGACATAGTAGCGAAGAGAGATTAGGCAACATTTTCCTATGGCATGGCCCAAATCTGTCAGGAAGTCTATGTGAGTATACAAAATAAAATATTACACTGTAGATTCCATTTTGGCCTGGATTTTGGGCACCAGCCTGCTGGCCTTATTTGTCTGCGATCTCCATTGGATTTCAATCAGACCCAATTAAGATTCTGTGCAGGGAGAGGATTTTTTCTCTAATCTGGGCTGAGAAGTACTAGCCAGGTGCGTGAGCAAAATTTGCTTATTGCTTATTGGACAATTTAACATATTGAGTATTTCCATTAGCTTCAGTAAATTGAATTAAAACATCTTTTTTGTTCATGAAGTCAAATTGGTAACACTTGATTGCCACTAGGTGAGGTGCTAGTTTACAGCTGCTGGATCCAGGCGATACGTTAAAGAGTTTTAAAGTGAACCTGGTGGTATTAGGTAGATTAAGGAGAGCTATGTTACCCTCTTGGCCTGCTCCAGCTGCTCAGACAGCTCTTCTAGGGCCGTGCCATGCCTCTGTCGCATCTCCTGGATCTGGGCCTCATGGTTCTTGGTCTCCTCATCAATGGCCTTCTTCAGCTCCGCCACCTCCTGCTCACGCTTAGTTCTAAGGAGAACAGGTTCCCAGGAAAATGTAACCTCTCAAATAGTTTAATTCAACTTGGGACGGATCATTTAAAATTAACATTGTTGTACATTGTTGATGATTTACAGGAGGCACCAGAAAACACATTATTAGAAATTAGAAAACACTAAAATATTTATTGGTTTGTGTGAATGTTACTGAAATACCCCAGAGAAGAGAAGGATGATAAAAGCATCACTGGAGCTTTGGAAACTAAACCAACTAAATCAGAATTACGCTATATGATATTGTACTGCAGTATTGATGATCAATAAAATGTAAGCTTATTCTTCTGCTGTAAGTCATTCTAAATAAGAGCGCCTGCTAAATACCCGATATAATTTAAAAGAAAAAAGAGGGGAGAGTTAAATGCTGAGCACCTGAGCTCCTGCTGGGCAGCGGTGGTATCCAGGGTGTCTTCCAGTTCAGTCTTCAGGGCCTCCAGCTCTTCACTCAGGTCCCTCTTCAGCTTCTCGGCCTTGTTCCTGGCCTGCTTCTCCGACTCAAGGTCCTCCTGCAGCTCAGACAGCTGGGCCTGCAGCTCCCTCACCTGCTTCAGAGCATTGTTCTTCTGGCTCACCTCATCTTCACCCCTGTCAAACAGAGGACACATTGGAGACCACGCAAAGATACCTCAGGTGGATGCATACACACTGTAACATTGTGATTGTGATATGTGGTTGGTTATTGTGCTACAATTACACTGTAATCGTTACTGTGTATGATATATGTAGCTGTGTAGTTGTACTAGTTTTGAAAAGGACCCTTAGACACTCATGTGGAAACTATTCCAGGTTGGGGGATTCAGAGAATATGGGAATCTAAAATACTCCACTGGGTGGCAGTAGAGACATATTTTCACAGTTATAAAGCAGTTGATGTCTGCAATTTTCTTTGGATAGAGAATGATTGGAGTTGCATGCAACACAATTCACACACACGCACACACACACATTCCAATGCAGTGAGATCCACTGAGTAAATACATTTTGTCTTGGTGGTCCAGCCTGCCTGCACTATGTCATGGCTAAGGAGTGTTATAATGGTAAATGCTCACAGGCTATTTCTCACACCTAGATCATAAGATGGCTGCTGCATATCTGCCCGGAGTGTCATCAGAGTCTGGTAAAACGTGCCGTATAAAACGCCAGGTGCGAGTATATCTTGAAGCGCTGTGAGTGTGATGATAGCTCTGCACAGCTATGCAACACTCACCTCAGACTGAGTCACTACGTGAAGAAGAATCTCAATGACTCAATACTGAAACTCAATATAAAAACTGTATTCAGGTTATACAGTCTCATATAAAAGTTATTTAATACTTAACAATACTTAACAGTTAACAAAGTAAACTGATCTCACCAGTACTGTGTCATTTGGACAGCTAGGGAGATCAAAGTGTTTGTGTGGTGACTGCACACAAGGATGCCCTTAGATTAGCAGTCTCTGTCTTATGATGACTTGATTACCAAAAATACTGGGAGTTAGGCACTCAGGCCACTGTCAGCAAGCCTCCTATATGCTTCTATTCTATTCTATTCTATTCTATTCTATTCTGTGCTTTGCTCTGTTCCATTCTGTAGTATTTCCTACCTAGCCTGTAGTGCCTGTAGTTCCTCTTCCTTCTTAGCCAACTGCACTTTCAGCTCGTCTATCTGGGCTTGCAGCTCGGCTATCTGGTCCTGGAAGTCAGACGTCTCCCCATCCAGCTTCCTCTTAGCCTTCTCTAACTCCTGACGGGTCTTCTCCTCCTTCTTCAGCCGCTCTGAATTGGAAAAAGAGAGAGAGGATACCATGGTTTAACCGAGCATAAAGAAACCTATTTTATTTTAGAATGGTAGAAAGTTCACAGTATGCTCTAAATTTGACCCAACTATTCTCATTTAGACCTACAGTTGTTCTACTTGTTCTGCGCATACTGTATTTTACTCTGCTCCCTTACCTTCCAGGTCGACCATCATCATCTCCTGCTTGTTCTTGACCTTGCCCAGGTTCTTGGCCTTCTCCTCCTCCTCAGCAAGCATGGAGGTCATCTCATTGTTACGGTCCTCCAGCAGCTTCTTTTCCTAAAGGGAAGGTGAGGAATAGGCAGGTTAGTATGCAATAAGTCTCTCAAGTTATCTTCAAGATGGTTGCATGTTCCAAAGAAGGTGCATACATATCAATAGAGACTTATACTCAAAGGGCAGGGAAGGAGAAATGTTCTTGAGTGATGGTAAGACCCTCTAGAACTCCATCTCAAAAATCAATTTAACTCAGATTTTTCTGTTCCTGACCTTCAGACTCCCTAAGCTAATTTAACCAGGCTGAGAATAGCTTGAACATAAACCCCAAAAGCTTTCTCTCTCTCACCTTGAGGAACTTGGAGTTCTGGTCCTCCAGGAGCAAAATGTCCTCTTCATACTTCTTCATTTTGGCCTCAGCTGTCACCTTCTCCAGCTGCAGCTTCTGCCTGGCAGCCTCCTCCTCATCCAACTGTTCTTCCAGGTCCTACACATACAACATAGAAAGTATTTAAGTGGATATCCACGAGATCCTGAATTATTTTTTTTTTTTTGGGTGGCTAACTACTTGTTATTATTTATTCCAAACAAACTGCTGTTGTTGTGCCAAAGGATCTTTCCCATGAAAGACCTACCGAAAACACTGCAACAGCTTTCATAAACTGGCTATAGGCTGAATCAGTATTGTGTAATATCAGTCGGTGACAGTAGCAAAACAGACCTTTATTTATATGAAACTGCCGTGGATTATTACTTTAATCAGTCAAACATGATTTTTTGCATTAGTAGCAAATCTCTTTCTCTTTTCGAACAGTGGATAAATAGTTTCTGAACACATGATTATATGTGTCATGAGTAACTTTAGTAAACAAGCAAATATCAATACTGCATTTCATTTTCTGTAGCTTTGACATTGCACCACTCTGTCCCCAGCTCTCTCAACCCTCGGACACACCTGGATGTGGGACTGCATCTTCTTCTTCTCATTCTGCAGGCTCTGGTTCCTCTCCTCCTCTTCCTCCACCCTGGACTCTAGGTCATGGAGGATTTCCTCCAGCTCCTGTTTCTTGGCAGCCAGACGGGCTCTCATCTCCTCAGCCTCTGCAAACAGCTCTGTCTCTGCCTGCAGCTGCTCTGCTAGGATGTTCTTCTCCTCCGCTAGCTAGAGAAACACATAATATAATAATCCTACATTACAGAGTAACTTATTTTCAGTCTGAGACCCAAATCAGAGAGAATTAAGTCTTCTGGGATCTACTACCCATTTGGGACCAATCAATAATCCATCATTGAACAAACACAGCAATAGAGCAATAGAGCATCTGTAGATGCTATAAAAATGAACTGACTATGTCTTGGCAAACTCTAGGAAAGGGAACGAGACAAAGGTATTGTTGAGTGTGTTCAAATAAATGTTAGTAAATGTTCTCATCATTTCACACTAGTACTTCAGAGGTTGTGTCTAGTTGAAACTGACCTGCTGGTGTTTCCTCTCCATCTCCACCAGCTCTACTTCCACCTTGCTCTGCTTCTCCTTCACCTTGACAAGCTCCTCGTCTTTAGCCTGCATCTCCTCCTCCTGCCTGGTCACCTGAAGCAGGGGCTTCACCTGGGGGTGCAGAAGGATAGGGGGCTTTCAGGTGACGTAACACACCCTCTGGCGGCCATATTGGAGGCCCTCAGCTCTTGGGCAACAGAGGCTGTCAACACCTGGTTGTGTTTCTACATACAACATACAACCTGGCCAACTCAACAGAATTGAAAAGGTTAATTTCAGTTTTTGACTGGGAACTATTCATTTTGCCACTGATAAATTTGTAAAATGTTTAGATAATGGCAACTTGTTAGCTAGCTCATCATTTGGTCAGCTAACCACCACTGTCTTGTTGTAAACATATCTGACTTGTAAAGTAGTTAACATGTCCAGTAGAAGCTAGTGTTAGTGGTTAGTAGTTGAATGTTAACATACACTCGTTAGCTAGCATCCAAAGCCAAGAAATGTTTGTTCAGGTTAACTGAGCCGACTCTTCTCAAGCTACAACTCAGTGTTTTGGAGTCGAGACAAGGGCTAAAGACAAGACTGTTTCCTTTGTCACAATAGCCTAAATTTGGAAACAAACACACATACACACACACACCTTGGTGAAGAGTCTCCACCACTGCCAGTGACGCAGCTTCAGGTAGGCAGCACAGTTCCTCTGGAGAACCTTCAGGGCACTCAGCTGCTGCTGCTTCTTAGCAAAACCCCTGGAGCAGCAGAGTGACAGAGGAGGAGCGCAGAGACAGTGTGTGAGTCAATAGTAGTGTCAAATCTAGCTATAGTTTAACAGACTCCCTACTATAATCCTCTGATTGCAACAAACTGTGGGCCATGAGACAAAAAATGCTTATGAGGTTCAGTAGCCCTGAACTGAGGATGGCAGTGGCAGATCAACATTCGACAAGGTCACTACTCACTTGCGTGCCAGATATCCTCGACAGACGGCTTGGAAGTAGATGATGATGTCAGTGATCTTCAGGTCCCTCTCCTCCTCCAGGTGGGCCAGGACCCCGGCCCTGAAGAAGATCTTACTCTGGCCGATACGGAACAGGTTGGTGTCCAGCTCCAGGGCTCGGATCTACAGAGGGATAAGAGAGGGAGGAAAGAAGAGATGTGTTAATGCATAGCAGCCCTTTTTGGTGGCTACAAGGAAAAGCTGAAAGAAAAAATGCTTGCTGTAATGGGAGTGCGTAATTCTAAGAACCGTTGTATTAAAGAATTTGTGCTTTATTGACAAGGTGGCGCGTAATTACCTCCGGCCAGGAGGTTATGATTTCGCCCCTGTTAATTTGTTTGTCTGTCTGCCTGTCAGCAGGCTATCTCAGAAATTGGTGAGGGATGTCGCCCTGCCCTGTCGTCGCCCTTCGAAGACCCTCTGCTTCCCCAGCGGGTTTTAGACCTGCAGCAGAGACGCCCAATCATCCTGGACAAACACCCTAATTGTTCATTGTTCGTATCGGCACTAACGAAAAAAAGATCATCTCTGGCCCCATCCCCATTGGAGAGGCATGGAGAATTGGTCCAGGCTGTTTTCCCTCTACTCCTGACTCCTTAACTATTACAAAGCTATGTCAACAACTGTGATTTATTTTGGGCGAGACCATCTCTGCTAAAACATGTTGGCCTCCATCCCAACAGGACCGGGGCTTTGTTAATCTCTGAAATCCTCAACAATTATTATTGAGGCTTCCCCAGAATGGTGTGAGGGGCGGTGTGTTTTTGGCATACTTCTCTGATAAGGTGGAGAATATTATGAATATGCCAGAGTCTCCCTCCCGGAGGTGTTGTATTCGCTTCCCCAGGTTGCCCTGCATCTTTAAGCTGTTTGGAGCAAATTTCCCTTGAGTCACTTGTAGATATCATCATCACATGAAGTCCTCATCTCGCTCTGTGGACATTATCCCAGCCAAATTGCTGAAGGAAGTCCTTGGTACCATTGGCCCAAACATTTCACCTATCATACATAGTTTACTGTCCCCTCTTATTTTAAACATACTATTGCCCAACCTGGAAAAAACAAACCTGGATCTCCTCACTCTCAATTACAGATCTATCTCCAAATTACCTGTTTTCGCCAAGGCTGCAGAAAAAGTTCTCTCAGGTAATATCATTCATGAGTAGAAACGGCATTTATTTTTTTCAATTTTTAATTCAGTCAGGCTTTAGACCCCTCCACAGCACAGAGACCATGCTCTCCTGAGGGTTACCAATGACCTCCTCCTTGCTGCTCCCCATGACCCTTGAGGCACCAATGATATTAGTTCTGTTTTATACAAAACTGCGATCCAGGTCCTTACCATTCTCTCACAGGCCTGCTTGCCATCCATGAAGCCCCTGGGAATGGCGTTGGGAGTGAGTATCTCATACCTGGACACAGAGCAGAGAGAAAGGAGCATTATGAGGACAGAGAGTCGCTGGGTCAGCCTTAAACTGTACCTCCATATTGACAGAGTATATGAAGGGAGAGTAAGAGAGAGAGAGAGAGAGAGAGAGAGAGAGAGGCCTCTATCTCCTGAGTGACAGGTAGAGCTCTGTGGAGATCAAACGACTTCAAAGGGAAGAGAGAATATCAGAGAACATGATCACACCAGATCCATCATCCATCTTTTAGCAACAAAGTGCAAAAACTTAGTGCTAGGGTTCAGATAGTCATACATCACGTCCAATAAAAGGGAAAGAGGACACTTTCAACTCGATGGAACACCGGATAGCATCATTTCTGCCATATTTATCTAACTATCATAATTCTACTGTTTTATTACCTTGGAAATAGTACTTTACAGCGTGTTATCACAAATTGTTTGAGTAATGCGCTACATATATCATTTGAATTCCTTTACAGGAGACATAATTACCTACAGTATAGAGAGTCAGAGGTGGAACGTTACCTCTGTCTGAACTCCTGGAAGACGATGCGGTTGGGGAAGCCCTGTCTGCAGATGCGGATCCCCTCCAGAACTCCATTACACCTCAGCTGGTCCAGAACCAGGTGGGGGTCCAGTTTACCAGCCTGGGGGAGGGAAGAAGAGGAACGGGAGAAGGAGGAAGGAGGAGGAGGAGGAAGGGAACAGGGCACAAGAAGAGGAGGATGAATAAGTACAGTTGGCAAAGTCTAAAACAGGATTATTAATTGTAGGCAAAATCTTTCCAAACAAACCTGTTTGTTTAAAGTGCTTCATAAATAAGTTTGACTTGAATGAATAGCCCATACTAGACTAATATCTGAGTAACATCTGTGTCCAGGTCAGTGTGTCTGTCCTCTATAGCATACCACTTCTTCCTACAATCATTCATGATCACTGCAGAAACAAGTGCCCCCCCCATACATTAGGCATCACTTAACAGTCCCACAGACTCCATAAATCTCCATTCTATTGTTTGACTTCCTGTACTCTTTCCAAGGTGTTGTTTATGAAGGCAGAAAGCCCAAGCCATGCGCTCGCCTTTTCTTTCTCTCTGGCCCTGTTAGGATGTTGGGAGAGACACCTCAGGAGGTCTGCTGGGGACACTGTGGCTTCTGTCACACTTTTTGAATGGGACTTTGCTTGCCCTTTGCGAGGCCCTCGCAAATTTGGACCATATACCTTCTTTTAAAAAAAATTTGGCTATTTTTTGGGGGGCATTTTTTCTTTTTTATTGGCTAGTAGATAGACAGGAAGGATGGGAGAGAGAGTGAAGGATGACATGCGACAAAGGTCCCAGGCTGGATTTGAACCTAGGACATCGCTGGTACTCTGAATGCACCTTAGCCAACTGAGCCACTAGCATGCTCCTAAACCACATACTTTAAATAAAAACTGTAATAGAATCAGAAACAATAGAATTGAGTGGAGCACTTCTGAGGCCAGCTGCTACTCTGGGAGTATGACAATCTTGTGACTCACCCTCTTCTCATGGTTGGGGATGATGCAGCGCACAAAGTTGGGGTTGGTATTCCTCAGTGTGGCCATCAGCTTAGACAACTGCTCCTTGTACAGCTGGCCCACCGTGCGAAACATGCCCTTCTTTGTCTTGTAGGCAGAACCAAACGCCGTCTCATTCATCCCCGCCACTTGGTCCAGACCCACGATGCGGTCAACTGGTGTTAGAGGGAGAGAGGGAGGGACAAAGAGAGAGATGGGAATATTAATGGAGGGATACACAGGCGATGTAACTGGTATGATACTAGTCATATGTAGAGTACATCAAGGTGAGGCGCTGGGCTGGTTAAGGTAGAAAAGAGCAAAGACCTACACAATGAACTCCTGTCAAACACCTTTTAATGATGTTTTAGTCCAATGTGGATGGTCATGCCAATAAAAGGTCACTGAGTTCAACTGTTCGGGCTTTTCTCTTTTCTAATTTTGTGATACTAGCATGAAGACAGGCGATGGTTGTCCCTGCTGATTTGATAACAGACTTACCAAATGTGACCAGTGACCATCAGTTGATTTGGTAATATGGTCTCAAATGGTTCAAGCACACAGGGCTGGTGTCTCTCACCCAGCCCACTGCTGGACAGACATGGTTTTATACCAGGACTCTACCTGACCCGAAGTGGGCTACAGAATACAGCCATGGCAAGGTGATGACCCCTTTAACATGTAACATACTGTAGAAGGTGCCCGATGACCAGAAAAGGAGGTGTTGACAACCTATTGAGTCATTAAGACTAAAAGGCCGAAGACAAAAACTAATCAGTAAATTACAATAACATGTATGATTTGTATCATTCTACATGAAAATATTCTACATCTACATTAAAAATAATAATCTTCTTATGGATATACAGGAAAGTCTGTTTTCTTGGCAGAATGTTATATGTCCTGTGTGATAACACGTTTGCCTCTAGTCCAGCTGTGTCTCCATTTTAGGGCACAGAAAACCAACCATTGATCTAGAAAGTACAAGTGTTTATACATGTAAAAATGACTCCTCATATTGTTAAAGTAACACTGTAGAACATCTGATGAAAAATAACCCAACAGTTAAACATATAAATACTGGTGACAGAGTTTAAGAGTCACTGAGCTCTTCAACAACAACATAAGTGAGCATTAATAACCAAATACTCTGCAACTTAAACAGGCTACTTTAGGCATCATTCCATCCTTTTATTAAATGATAATTCCACCAAAATCAACATTTCAATTCGACTGTTATTCCTAAGTGTAAAATTTCCTATAAGATCTTTGATTTTTTTCTGTTCATTTGTTTAATGAGTAATGACTTAGGAACTCTCATGATCGTAGAAAAAGCAATCCTGTGATATCATCAAACTGCACTGCCGCAGATGGCAGAAAAATGAAACTTTCCTGTATCTTTAGGCAATGCAATTTCGATGATGTCATGCAGTTGCATTATATCATTAGAGAGCTGATAAACCAAAACCCGGCAAACACCTTGGTCAATTTTAGGGTTGTCTACTCATGCAGAATAACCTAAATGAAAGGTTTTGGTGGAATGCCCCTTTAACTATTGGATGGGCTGTTCAAGTCAAGGACACAGTCCCATGTAAATCTACAACTAGATGACAATTCAGCAATACCACATCCCTCTGTTTACTTGTGTATCCCCTCATCTTTTAATAAAAGAAGATTACTGACACAGAGTTGGATCAGATATCTGGCATGCAGGTGACTCAAATATTCTATCCTGACCCAGTTCATGTCAAACAGATTATAAATTCCAGCACTAAGTAAGCAGGATCTTAAATCAACTCTGGATCCAACGATGGTCCTGAAAAGTTGTTTGGAGACTGCGGTGTCTATCCATCTCCCCACTGTCAGCTCAGCCCCTCTCAGGGATCGGTGTGTAGGTGTGTTTTGTATGCTTTTAGAGGATATAGTCATTGGGAGATCCTTAAATAGAACTGTCATAGTGTATTTATCTGGCCTGGACAGCTCAGTCAGTAGAGCACGAGACTCTCAGTTGATCCCCACATAGTGTGGACTGTCACCTTTGTAAGTCGCTTTGGATAAAAAGCGCCTGCTAAATGACTGTGATGTAATTTATTCTACCTAGTGATTACTGCAATGCATATCTATAGCAGTATTTGCCCTTTTTAGGTCAGGTGGCATCTCCTGTACGCAGGGTGGCCCAGTCCGCCTAAAAGAATTTTGTTTCTATCAGTTTCAGAATCAGTTGGAAAAATGTGTATACTGGCCTAAAAGCTGTTTCAAAGGTCTTTCCATCCCACCAAGCAAAGATTCTGGGGGATACAGTGTGATAATATAACTTCATGAGCAATAACCTCAGAGCAATAATTGTATTACTCTTTTTTAAGTTTCCATTGTGTGAATTCACTTTGTACCAGGGAACTACTATTCTTTGCGTAATGACATTAAAGCATTAGGAAGTTGGCACAAAAGCCCTCCATGAGTAGCATTAAGCCACCAGCATTGATGGAAGAATGGAAACCTTTAGTATCAGAAGTCTACAATACAATGACAGTGCAGCCATGCAAAGAGGGATGCATTTAGAGGGGTTCAGAGTGCAGCTGTGAGAAGGCAAGGAACCAATGAGCCCTACAGGGCAGCCAAAGGGTGAGGAGAAGCCAATGTTACGTTAGAGTAAGCGTTACTATCATTCACCTGGAGCCTCATGGAGCCCAGAGACATTGTCATAGAAAGAGGCTCTCTGAAACGTCTGAATGTCTACAGTCAAAGAGACAGAGACACAGAAAGAGAACAGGGTGAGAGAAAAAGAAACAGCCTCAGAAAAAAAAGGTTTTTAGGCGTGCAGACAGACAGACAAACACACACACACACAGACAAACAAAAATATCACACTCTCACAAACATACAAACAATCTCCCACAAGCACTGATTGCATGTGCACTGCATAACAAGGAAAAGAGGAGTTAACAGTTATGTTACTTCATCCAGTGGAATATCCCATGCACTTTACCAAACATTACTATTATTTCAGGCTAGCGTTGGGTTATCATAGCCGATCATTAATCAGGAGAAAGATTAGTCCAAAAAGAGTTACATAATCATTTGCCTTTCCATTCGATCTGTCTGTAAATCTATAAAAAATAAATAAATGTCAAAGTAAAAGATCTAATAACCATGACTTTCATTCCATCTCTTCAAAATATAAGCAATGTGTGCTTTCTCGAGTGAAAAATATTAGCAATTAATCGGTTATGAGGGAAAAGTATTCTGGCTCTGGTTTACCTCCCTTACACTTTCTGTTTTGACTGGTAACTCTCAACCCACATTAGAGAAACCATAAGGCAGGCTGCTGGATGAGACCCAGACAGGATGTCTGATAGACGAGAGAAGGTATCAAGAGAGGGTACTTCCACCTTTCATCAAAATGGAGATTCACTGAATACTATTGCTATTTGAAAGGTAAAACTCAAGAGAAATAATAGAATAGCAATATCCCTAATAGAAACTGGAAGTTTGTAAAATTCTGCAGTACTGATACGGATAAATACATTTATTTACACTAAAGAGCTCATGAGCTGTTAAGTGGCAGAACAGTGTTATGATACTCACCGTCTTTCCAGAGCTCAGCCACAAACTTGTCGGCTGACTGGTGCAGTAATGTGGCCACGTTGTCGTTCAGGGGGTCCATGTTCTTCATCAGCCACTCATCAGCCTTGTAGTCCACCTGGGCAGATACAAGACAGCGTTTCCTCAGCATTAATTCAGCAGTTACTGCACTGGTTACAGAAGAGCATCTAGTTGGCATCCTGGTGGTGATGAACTCAAACCTGATCCATGACTTTTGTTATATGTTATCCAATCTCTTTCTCTCTTTATTGACACTCTGCGTCGATGCAGAAAACCCGAACCATGTAATACTCCATGAACGTCCAAATAAATGCTTATATTATTTGGAAACACTATTTGACCAAGGTCAGGTGACAGCCTCAGGTTCACCTGAGGCGAGGCCAGGCTTCAGTCTCTTTATGGGACTACTTACCGTACCGTAGCATGTTGTTCAAAACATTTACCATCGTATGAGGGGCATGGATGAGTGTATAAAGTAACTGAACTGACACGTCAGCAACCTAAGATAACAATATCTGCATATGGGTTCCATCAGAGTCCTGGAAAGGAAAACTCACAATGTCTGCACTTATTTTCCACTTCAATATCACTCACGTAGGATTTATATGATGAATTTCAAATTCAATGCAGGCTCCAGGCTGAATCTGTTTTAACCTGTTTGTCATGACAAGATTCAGGTCCAGGTTTGAGGTCAGGTATGGCTGGCTGATGTCCTCTACTCTGTCTGTGTGAGTATGTGTGTGTGTGTGTGTGTGTCTAATTAAATCATCCTTGTAGGGATGATATTAGCTTTCATGTGGCGACCGACAGAGACTTCTCTGGAATGTTCTGGAATATCGTCTCCTCTATACAGATGGCAAACCACCACCCGAAGGTGAAAGTTGAAAACCCCTGTTATGTAACCGCCAGGCAGCGTAGAGTCAATCTCACACCAATGTGAACCAGATGTGGGTTTCCTGCAGCAGCAGCAATACAACTGGGCTATTGTGTTGAGGCAATGACCTGGTTAACTGCGCCTTCAGAGGAGCTAAGTCTGCTGCCTCCAAAGGAAAGCTACAAAACACGGCCAGAAACAGAGTTGTTGCATAAAGAAGGCACCGAAAACATGGAGGGATCTGAGGCTATTAAGGGGACATGTATACCAGGAATGTTTTTTGAAAACAATTCATCTGGCCAATTACTGTTATAGATGTGACCTAGTAAGGTAACAAGGGAGTGCTCCTGTGGATGAGACTCAAGACCTAGAGGCCTGTGGCTCAAGATCAATATGAGAAAAGTGAACTGGGCAGCTGCAGTGAAAGCAAATATCTCTCTCTAAGAAATCTTTCAGTCTATTTTCTTGTCTTCACAAGATCTTTTTATGTTTGTTAAAGTCAATAAAAAGTGATAAGCAAGTGAGAAAGATATACTGTCTTTTATGAGAAATAGCACACTGGCTTGGCAGTACCACACATGCTAGGACACCATGGCAGCTACAGAGCTAGCTAGCCCAGGAGTATGGGAGTGTGCAAAATGGAAGACAGCTTAATCGTCTTGAAATACATACCCTGCCTGCGTAGTGGATGATGCAGAAGTCAGCTTTGTCCTTGAGTTGACGTGGTTTCTGAAACTTGGTGTGCGTGCCCTGCTCCTGGAGCACCTTGTCTACAAAGGTCCTGTCTGTGGCCTTGGGGAACCAGCACTCCTCATCCAGCAGAGCCAGAATACCAGGGGGGTTGGTCTGGAATCAGAGGTACAGAGAGAGTGTCATTGTGATTGTGTTACACACACGTGAACACACACACACAGACACAAAGGGGCCACTGACCGGCCTCTCGATGAGGTCGATGCAGGGCTGTAGGTCGAGGCCGAAGTCGATGAAGCTCCACTCGATGCCCTCCCTCTGGTACTCCTCCTGCTCCAGGATGAACATGGTGTGGTTGAAGAGCTGCTGCAGCTTCTCATTGGTGTAGTTGATGCACAGCTGCTCAAATGAATTCAGCTGGAAGGAGAGGGAAAACAGAGGCAGATGAAACCAAGCAATGATTTTTTTTCATTATTTGTGGTGAAACATTTTTACTTCAATATTTTTTGTAAATTTTTCAAATTTTTTCAATGAAGTGGTCTGTTCACAAGCCCCAATGGTTTTTTGTTACACAACTGCGCACGTTGATTTATCTGTTGTTTATGTTATGTAATTGGATTAGGATTTATCCATGTGTGAATGAAGCAAACATAAAATAACTGGAAGGTAATCTGTTTTTTGTGGAAATGTGCAACACAATTGGCACCTCAAAGATCTCAAAGCCAGCGATGTCCAGGATGCCGATGAAAGAGGCTCCCTGGCGTTTGGTCCTGTCCAGAGCCTTGTTGATGCGGTGGACCAGCCAGCGGAACAGACGCTCGTATGTTGCCTTAGCCAGGGCCTCAATGGCAAAGTCCGCCTGGGGAAAAACACAGTACAAAGCGCCAGGGAGAGTGCCCATGAGAGACAGTATGAATAATAGATAGGCCTGTGAGCCATATGGCCACATGGGCGCAAATACAAGAATATAAACAACATTGCTGCAGTTTTATTGTGGCATGATGTCAAACCATGGGCCTGATAGTCTAGACATATTATTGTAATCCACTGACCCATGTGTTGGGAGTTTGTAAATATTACACCAGAAAGATATCAAAGCACAGACATAAACAATGGAATTGTCCTTTTTCAGGTTTGATGCGTTTTTCATTCATTTCATGCCAATAAACCTGGCATGCAGACAACGCCCAGCTTTCACAGCATTAGACGGTATCTTACCTGCTCTTTGGTCTGTGCCTTCTGGACATAGTCTCGTCCTACTTTGATCCTTGGGGAAAGGATGGCTCTGGTGAACTCCATCACATTCATCCCTAGCAGGTGGCACAGCTTCTGGGCCGCTGAAGGAATGAGGTCGCAGGGGATAAAACCCATTGCATAATATACATTCAGACCAGTTCAGATTGGGAGCGCTGATCTAAGATTGCTGCTCAGTTCAAATGACTATCTAAACACTAAACAGTACAATTTCTTCACCAGTGACTGAGAAATTTGTGTGAAACTGAAGGGTCAGTCAGTCATCTCTGGATGCATGAATCACAACTGACATCAACTCTGACTACTGTGAGCAACTGACAAAGAGGTGTAGGTTTTATGTTTCCGTGCAGTCGGGTGTTTACCTGTGTTCTCAGGCATGGAGGCCTGATCGGTGTTCCTCTCCTTCTTAAAGACAATGTTCCCAAACTGCAACACTGCAGACACCACCTTCAACATGCCTGTCATGGTGAGGAAGGCGTTTGGAGAAGTTTGAGAAGAAGGGAGTGATGCATTTACAGAGAGACAAGGGGAGAGTGACAGAGACAGACAGAGAGAGAACAAGAGTATGTGCATACGTGTTCAAGGAATCAAACGTGTATTTGGGCACCGCTGTCTGTGTGCTACTACTCACAGACAATCTCCTCGTGGGAGAAGCTCATGATGTGCATGGCATCCATGGTCTCCTGGAAATTCTCCTTGTCCTGCTGGCCAGGGATGGGAATGTTACCGTTGGACAGGAAACGGTAGTTGTTAAAGCCTTCAAGAAGCAGGTCCGCTGGAGGAGGACAGGGACAGTACAGAGAGGAGAGAGAGGTATGTATTATATTCACAGTCATTAAAGTAAAAACAATTCAGTATAATATTTTAAACTGTCAAATAAGTTTATTAAGCCCCTGTGCATCATCAGGAAACAAAGCAATAACAAGCTAGACCAGTTAACTAGAGAGAGAGATTATTTGGCCAGCGCTAATTCAAACCAGTTCTGTCAGGCAAAAATTAATAACAAACAAAAAAGTCACAAACAAATACAGATGTGAAGTCAAAGCTCATGTGCTTTTTGGACACGTGTTGGTTTTCACATGTGAACGATATTTTTTTTACTCACATTCCCAAATTTTCACATCTGAAATATAAACTGTCACATGTCATTTTGGATTAAGCGTGAAAAAATACATGTGCTTTGAATTCACATCCATATTTACACATGTGACTTTTGTTTATACAAATCTGTTGAATAAAAATGTTACACTAAAGCTTCAGAGTCAAGTCGTGATTTACTGAAGTATATTTATTAACAAGAAGATGAGCTCAGGAGAGAGGTACACACACAAGGTAGGGTATTCAGATCTCTGCCAGGGCGACATCTCAACAGAGATTATAAAGAAAAGGGAGGACAATGGGGGGGGGGTAGTTTCTAAACATCTATAAGGTCATGCTAACAGTTTAGTCTGAACAATCTGTTCTGTGTGAGAGTGCTTCTGATCAGGAGCATGGGTGAAGGACTTTCCAGTGGCTCTCAGGAGACAGGCCTTTCAATATAGTGTCACACAATCCATACATTCATATTGGAGCATCTCACAAGATAATGCAGCATTCATATATGACCTTCTGACCTAGGTCACACAAGGCACTTGGACAGTTCATCATGTCACACCAACACTAAAATCTATACTGAGGATGCATAAAGTCTTGAGTAGGATACATAAATTCTTCCACAACATCCTTCCAAGTCATTAACTACAATTTTCAGTCATTCCTTGCCTGACACTTTGATTATTCTGACAGCTGGCAGGGGACAAACACTCACTTCGGAGATGCTCCCCGGCTCCTGCCAGCAGCTGGTAGAAGATGTGGAAGGTCCTCTCATCTTTGGCCTGTCTGATGGCCCTCGACTTCTCCAGAAGGTCTGAGAGCAGATGTCAAGGACTGACGACACAACTGCTGAAACAACTACTACTGTTGCTGCTACAACTACTACTGTTACTACTGCTACTTGTCTTCAGATTGCTTTACCACTATATACATGAAAAATGTAAAGATCACTCGACTTAAGAATGTCTTTGTATAACGTCTCAGCTAGAGGGCAGGAAACACTGCTTCATTTTGCCACTCAAAGGCAACGTTTTATTGGAGCATGGAATTGGTTTTCGCTCTGTGTTTCCAGAAACCTTCACAATTACCACACAAGAATTCCCATAAAGTACTCAGCCAATCAATCCTATTATTGAAATTCTAAATGTTAGAAAAACTGTTCTCACAAAGACATTTCATCCCCATGGAGCCTTACCCATTATTCTGCTCAACATGAGTATGACTATGAACACACAGTTCTTTGAGAGCTCTGCACCTTCCAGCGCAATCTGGGGAGTATACAGAACAGGAATCGCATTCTTGCGGTGCAGTGTAAGCCCTGGAGAGCCCTATGGCCTAACCACCATGACCTAACCACGAAGTTCAGCTCTAAACTCAAAGCATCCCGTATCTTTTCACTCCTTCCCTCGTTTTGGAGAGAATCCTTTCTCCTTGCACTCCTTCAGGCAGTCCCAGTAATGAGGATACAGGTTTCAATGTTGGCCCCGACAATGTAGCCTGTGACGTCAAAGTTGATTCTGATGAACTTCCCCTGTAGAAAACATGATACATGATACTGTTAAAACATATAATGACATATAATTGGCTTAGTTCATCCAAAAGGTGATTTGTTAATGGTGCTGTAACAGATGTCATAGAGTGACCTGTGTGAGATTTCACAGGTAGACCCGAAAGTTAGCCTATAAGTGTGTGTGTGTGTGTGTGTGTGAGTGTGATTGTGCACATCAGTGTGTGTTTGCATCTGTCACCTATCTGTTTCTTCCCACTTTAGGCACTTTCACCTTTTAAATACCTCTTTCTGGATTATTGCAGACAGTAGAGAACAAAATGCCTATATTAGGAAAGGCCAGGTTACAGGTCAGAAGGAATCCCAAGCATGTCTGTGGTTTCCTGAGAATGTGTGTGTGTGTGTGTGTGTGGTAGTGTTCATTATTTTAGCAATGATTTATGTGGCCTGGTTGATCTTGGCCACTTGGTTGAATTATTCACACACACCAGTGAAAATGAAATGCTTACAGTGAGAATTATTCTGATTTCTGTAACTCCTCAGTAGGACCTTCATAGAAAAAACTATCAGAGAATAAGTAGAGGAAGCACTGTGCTGGTCCAATTTATGACAGTTACGCTTTAGGGGACTAAACCAGAGAACAAATGACTGAGGAAAAATAACGCCAAAGAAATGACCAAAGACACTCTTTTGTCAGAAAAATATTTGAACACTTTATTAAATCCGCATGGCAAGAATAAAATTGAAATATCAAGATAATGTACAGGCAATGGAATATGCTCAAGAGAAATGGAAACATTTTTCTCAAGCATATCCAGTCAGCTGCTTTAAAATGGATTTCTTCAGTCAGTGTAATTCTTGCCATGCTGATTCAATCACAGCTTTGCAATATTTTCCAATAATGACTGAGTAATCTTGGTCTTTGTTTTTTGTTTTTTGTAAACGTTTGTACCCTTTAGCCTGGTCTGTCTCGGGTGTATTCTATCCAACATCAAAGCAAATGATTTTGATGTTTATTTATTTTATTTATTTTGGGATGTCAGTGTTATTGAACTTCTGCAGTAAAGGCAGGAGACAGAGGGAGACATGGATGTGAACTCCTAATGAGTACATGATATGAACCTCAGTCCACTGACTACAGATTATCTCTGGGATTCATTGCCTTGCTAAACCTCAGAATTCCTCCACAGACTGAACATGATAGACGTACTCAGCTCAATATCTCCAGCTACAGCTGCTCAACATCAGGAAATAGAAGCGATGGGTGTTTCAAGCTCAAGTTTGGATAATGTACATTTCTGTGTACATGTCTTGTAACACAAACGTAAATTTCACTGATACTCGGTTTGTGGTTGAGGTCAATCCCAGTCCCTCCTTCACACCAGCTCTGGCTATGTTTAAAGCAAGATGATGATAATTTAAACAGGAGAGTAAACTCACAAAGCGAGACGAGTTGTCGTTTTTCACTGTCTTGGCGTTGCCAAAGGATTCGAGGATGGGGTTGGCTTGAAGGAGCTGGCGTTCCAACTCACCCTGTGGAGGAAGACAGTCAGAAGACAGTCAGACATCACTACTATCTGACTCCAGCTGCTGTTTTAACCATTTTTATGACTGCCAAAACATACACATAGCTGGCAAAGCAAAATCAATTCTCCATAACAGAGCAGATAGAGAAGAATACGGCCGAGTCAATATGCTAAACCCATCATGCAGACAACTTTATCCTGGTTCTGCCGGCTTTACTTTAGTCAACTGCAGGATAATGTGATTTTTGTTAAGAGCACTCGACAAGTTACGGGGCCAAGACAACCAAACAGTTTGACAGAGCTTGTGAAACCACAAAGGCAGTATAGTGAGTGGGTCTCGACATATGCCCTGCAGTAAAGGGTTCATTTGGGATGATGAGTGAGAACCTCCTTCCTGCCTGCACATTCCTATGGTTGTGATGATAAACCCTACACCTCCGGAAAACTCTACCACTGTGACGGTAATGGTGGCTGGTTCCCAAATCTCAAAACCTTGGTTGATGGGTTGATGAGACATTCCACAGGACATGTAAAACCTCCCATTCCCCTACAGATGCACACACACACTATCCAGGGCACAGGCAGCACAGAAATAGCCCCTAGTGCTACTGCCACCACCCACGGTATGACAGATCCCGCCTTGATTGGACTCCAAGACACTCTACTGGGGTCTGGGCTCTGAGCAGCCAAGGGGGGACAGAGTTAGTTTTCTTTGAGTTCTGGGCTGCTGGCTGGCTGAGGCTCTGGGGCAGCCAGACCTGGCCACCAAGAGAAATATGGGACAGCACTCAGCCCTTCATAGATGTGCTGTTAAAGAGAAGGGAAGGTTGGAAATGAAATAGACGGAGAGGCAGAGAGATTGAGAGATTGAGAGAGACAAGAGAGAAAGGGAAGAGTAAGAGAGAGAGAAGAGAGCAATGCTGAAGGAGTGGTGCCCTGAGTGAAAATGCACATCCAAGATTCAAACCTACTAAGTACATCCCATAACTATGCTTTAAAGCATAACTTCAGCCATGTT
>OOFE01049930.1:0-31283 GCA_900323365.1 Monocentris japonica
GAGCACCGGCCAGTCCTGAGAGCGGCTCTGATAGACTTCAACTCTCCAGTCAATAAGCAGCCTAAGTCATTTTTGGAGAATCGCTTCATAAATGAACAGAAACCAATGCTAATCTCGTCTCCAAAGAAGAGAGGGCCAGCCTATTTTTTTTTAAACATATAAAATACACATACGAGCACCATAGGCATCTCCAGTTATAAATCTAAGAGCCAAGTGGTAGTCAGCATCGAGGGGCTTAGGAATGGAAACTGCTACATATCTATAGCTTACATCACCATAGTCTGGAAATGTTGCTTCCATAATGTCTGTCTGCAGACCGTGGGGAAGCTCGGCTTGCACGGTCTACTTTTGTAGAAATCATTTGAACATATCTGAACAGCATTTGGTCTCATTTCCTGGCAAGCTGAAAACATTTAGAGCATTCATTCACGTGCATAGACACGTTTGACCACTTCTCATAATTGCGAGGTGGATGACTGGTTCTTCTTTGTATACATACATTTTGTATCTTTGGTGAAAAGATGTAGGTTGCCATTGCCTTTTATTAAACTGCTCCTGTTGACTTATGGTGCCATTAGCAAATCCTTATTTAATCAAAGGCACCTCACAACAAAACAACACCAAAACACAGTGAGGCAGGAAGACATCACCAAAGAATGAAAGTGTTTTACTCTCCTTGATTTCCTTAACTCGTCCCCTTTTTTCCTCCATGGCTTCATCTGTTTGAATAGTATGTTTAATGTTTCATGTTGTGGATTTTCTTCAAAATTCAAATACTGGAGAACCTTAGATAAAAAAGGTGATCAAGTCTAGCCTGTTAAGAGATCATTTGAGAACGAATGGTCTACTTAACAAATAAATTTCAGTTTCTGTTTGCATTTTGTACTGATAGGGGTGAAACTGAAATCACTCATCTTACTGATGAACTTTTTTTAGCAGCTGATGGTGGGCAGTGCTGCCTCTGAGTTCATCTTGACCTTACTACTGTTTCTGACAAAATTATTATATTACAGTGAGTTAATCCACAATCATTGTGAGGAGGAAGGCAATGTATCTAATTACTGTGTAATGCAACTCTATACACCTCTGGTGGCAATATCAAATACAGCCCCAACAAAAACCAGAAACTACACTACAAAAACATCCATCTTAAAAACTAATTTAATCTTGCATTTAGTCTTAACACACAATAATATTTTCTTGAAACAGTTGAGAAAGTCTAGAATTCAAGAATTTTCTATATCTTATGGTAAGGTAGATCATACCACGAGTTACAAGACAGTTGTACAGATGGAGTTTTTTTTACAGTGTATTCCACAATCCCTAACACTAGATGGCCACATCACCCCGCTCTACACACCAGGAAGGCACCAGGCAATCTAGGGCAGGTAATCTGAAAATGGCCCCGCAAATTGACAGTTTATATAACAATCAATACATTTAGCACCTCAGAGGATGGACTGCAAATTCAATTTGATCGGACACAATGGCTGATATTTCATTTGGAGGCAGTAATGAAGCAGCTGCCATAGGCAAATGACTTAGTTTTTAGATGACTCAACAGGATACCGCTGTCTCTTAAATGGCTGAGACTCTGAGGGGCGCCAGACGTCTGAAGCTGTTTCCCAAACTGCCCTGGCATCTGACATCTGTGTTTCTTTGCTCACGGATATGGAAAAGCCATGACTGGTCTAAGTATTGGGTATTGAAACATGTGGGGACTGTAGTTGGACAAACTACAGGAAACAAAGTGATAAGATGATATATCACAGTTTCTTAGTCTATACCCACAAACCAGAGGGCAGCTCATGCAGTCACTACAGTGGTACTCCATAGCGATGGAGGAAAGAGCGTAACAACAGAGTGCCATTTTGATTTCAGTATCTACAGTCACGGTATTTCTTCATGAGACACAGATTAACTTCTCAAATACCTGATGTACACCCTCCTGCTTTGTGCTTTGACGTTGGCTTACATACAATTACCATACCCAGTGAAAGCTACAGGAAGCTAGTTAGCTTGCTTTCATTCATCCAGTCACTCACTGGTCATATGGGATTCCAGCTCAAAGTGTTGGGATAGTTATATAATCCTACTAAGACTTTAAAGAGCGTGGAGAGAGAAGGAGGTGGCAGACAGGCTGCTGGATAGAAAAACCAACATACTGACACCAAGATAGATAGACAGACAGATATATAGACAAACAGATAGACAGACAGATAGACAAACAGATAGACAAACAGACAGACACATAGGTAGATACACACACACACACACACACACACACACACACACACACATATATACATAGGCCGAAAGATAGATAGGCAGCTAAACAGATACACATACAAACAGTCAGACTGACCCTCAGATAAGACTATTCAGACGTACAGTAGAGCCAAGTGGAACCACACAGAAACAGACAGACACATACAGGGAGTGTATACCCTAATTGAGACCAGCTGTAGCCTATTGACTGGGCCAAATGGGATCAATGGTGAGCATGAACAGAGCCTGATCATGGCCATGTTAGCCATCATGTCTGATCATCTGTTGTGGAGGTCACCACACGCACACTTCCTGCTTTAAATCAATCCAAGTGCCGCAAGGCCAGCCCTGGCTCTGACCGAACGCAGCCTGTGTGCTGAGAAATCCACATATTATTATATTACATTCTGCAGCCGCAGCAGAAGAGGCGCAGGGATTGGCTGCCACCCTCACTCTGCCAGAAAGCCGCGGTCTTGTCGACCATCTTGGTTTTCCAAAAATACAGGTTGCCAGGGAGACGCAGAACCGCAGGCAGAGCAGGGAGGGCTGAATGACACAGTTGGTTTCCAGTTCTGTGAGCTGATTACTGCTGGCTTTTTCCAACTGCCTGCCGACTCTTATAGTAGAATCTGCTTCATTGATCTTTCAAAACTTTTCTTTTTCGTCAAAAGGAAATCATGGATTTTTGTGTGGCAAAACCCCGCTGAACCCAGATGCTATTTAATTAAACATGCCGTTGAATAAACTTTTTTCAGTGTATGTGCACAGTAATAGTTGGCAAGGTTACATAGCCTCAGTCACATAGCCTAATCGGCTAAGAATACTTCTGAGAATGATTGATCTGCACCACCTATTGTACTTATGACAAGTTATCAAAAACAAATGGTACAAACAAAGCTACAACTCCAACTTCTAAATCCTTCTGTGAGGGCACAGAAAGCAAACACACATAGCTCAACGTTGAGCTGAGTTGAGATGCTCCAAGGTGGAAATGATTTGAAAATTATTGTTTCATCATACTTTATATTGCCATGCAGTTTAATGTGATGAACATGAATTTGATTATTTAACGGGATTAGCTAGATACTGTTATACATGAAAATCAAAATAATTTCTTATGATTATTGTGATATTATGTTTTTCCATATTTCCCAGCCCTAATGTTAACTGAGGTATCTGCAAATTGGGGACGACAATAAAATGCATACAGATGTACCCCTTAGCACCGCATGCACTGCATACAATCGCGAGTCACTGCTGTCATGTGACTTTGGAATATCCTAGCTCACTTTCAACCATCAGAAGGTGCAAGGAGTGATTGTCAAATCACAACAATCAGTTCAATGGGAGACAGCAAGATGCTTCATTGTCTGTGAGGTCCCCTTGTACCATGTGTCATTATGTAAGTCAAATTCCTCTACATTTATTGAACTTGGAAAATTAACTGATTCTGATTCTGACTTTGATGCAGGATGCATGACGGTGGACTTTACTCTACTATTACTGCCACTGTAGCTGAAGCCATCCAGCAGTGTTTTAAATGGATCTTGATATAAAGTTTATCACATGCAGTTATCAAGAATCCATCTACTCTTCTTTAAAGTAAACTGTCCCTTTAAATGCAAGTTCAACTATATAGCTAACACTAAAGATTTTCCGAGAACAGCAATGTTTTCCCTTTACAGTTGAGCATGTTGGAAGAAAGCTCAAAGTAACAGTGCATGGTTTTTCAAACAGAAAAACATTACCTCCAGTCCGGTGTTATGTGTCAGTTTTGGCGGTTCATCGTTGACTGGTATGACAGTCACTGAGATGGTGACAGGGAGGCTCCTGCGCTCAATCTCATAGGCCGAGGCAGACAGTGTGAAACTGTCCTCGGTGCTCTCGGAGCTGTCATGCATGTAGTAGATGAGTCCAAGTTTCACCTGGAAAAGACAAAAGGGACCCAGTCAATACTCAATTTTGACTCAGACCTGACATGTTCGAACTGGGGAAAGGATGGATAGGCCTAAAAGGATGAAACAAAGTTTACGTACGAGTGTTTTTATACACACCGTTATCCCAATAATATTCTACTTTTGAGTGGGTGTATGAAAACATCAAATCCTGTTTAACCTGAACAAGCTCTTAAGGCAATTAGGAGAAACCTGAATACAGAGTTCCTGCACAATTTATTTTTCCATGCATTTTCAGACTTTCCAGACCTGTGTAGGAACCCTGTATACACCTTATCCCATTAACTGTTATATGTTGTGGTCTTCATAACCTGATGGAAATTCAACAGTGAGATATGAAGATGCATGTAACATGTAAATACATCTATGCATATTGCAAAATGCTTTGCAATTAAAATACATTTAATTTCATGTATCTAGAAGGAAATACCATCTTGATGCTTGATCTTCAGATGTTTGAATGTAGAAATCAACATACTATTGCTGTTGCTAGGTGCATAGGAGAAGCAAGGCAGACCACAATAAATGTAACACAAATGTAACATCCTAATAATGTCTTCCCATTATAAATCATCTCATGAGGGAATGTTTCAGGATGATGAAGATCCTTGACTGAAATGTTGCCTCACTAAACTGTGAAGATAGTGTCTTTTACATTCAGTTCAGATGTCTGAGGTCTCAATAGACAAGGACACACAGGTAATTTGTTGTTACAAACCAATGAGCTACAACTATGTGAATAGTGAAGACAAATGACTTTGTCTAACACATTGTTCCTGACTTAACTATTGCTGGCACAGAGGTGGACCGTATATTGTGTAGTAGCATTTATGACTATAACTTTTGTAAATAGGAACTCTAAAGCCTAGTCATGACCTTTGCCCTTTGCCCTTTGACCTTTAAAACACACAAAAATACTTCCTGCTGTTTTCCTGTGTTCTTTTCAAAGTTTTGAAACAAAGGCTATAATCAAGTCCCAGGAGTATGCAGCAGCACTGGGACAAGGAGAACCTCCCTGGTGAGATGAAACCTTGAGAAGAACCAGATGCACAAAGGAATCCGTCATACAGTGTCAAGTGAGCTGAGAAAGATGGAAAACAACACCTGTGGCCTGGCCAAGACAACTCTGTTGATTTTCTGCATAAACACAGAGGAGGCATCTCGTTTCCTAGCATCCTGTATTCTTATTTCTATGTGCTGTCTGAGGAGAAGAAGAATCAGGAAACCTTCTTCTGTCTGACCCTCCCTTCTGATACCTTTTGAGAAGGTACTGGAGGAGGAAAAAGCACTGAGATTCAGCGCCCCTCTCTGCAAAGAGCAGGACTGTTGAAACTGTCTATATCCAGGCCAGTAAGCCCCTGTGAGGAAGAGGTCCCGCACCAGAGAGCAGGAAGTGCCTAATGGATCCCATATGGCTGGCATCCTACTGGAAAAACACCCCCCATCATTACTGATCGGGGAAAGTGAGCGGGACAATCAGTCTCCCTACTAGGACAATAAACAATGGTTGTTGGCCATGTTGCCTTCACGTTTACTCCAAGACAATGTGTCTTTCTGATGTGTATGTCACAATTCAGCATGATTTATTTAAGCTTGACTTTTGAGTGATTTTTAATCTCAAGATCTGTGTACCTATGTCAGAAACTGAGTAATAACTTTGCTCCAAAAACATCTTTTATTTTGCAAAAAATAATGACCCCTGTGTGAGCTTTAATAGGTTTTAATAGGGAAGACCTAATGGGGACCTGATGGAGAGCTGAAACCGATTAGAAAAAAGGCGTTTTAGAACAAAATGTTGCAGATTTCACATATTTTCTCCGGTTGGTTTCCACGCAACATACCACGTTACAAGATGAGTGCACAACTTGAGTACTTTCATTGTTCAGAGAGGGAGTGCATCATAGTCGGAACTGTGGTTAGCAAAATACCATACCTTTACTCACAGTCACACACTCTATCCCCCTGTGACACATCTAGGACACTTGGCATGGAGTAGCTTTACATTCTTGTGGCTGCTGTTAGTGTAGGACTCCTCGCCTGTATTTAAAAGTGGGGACCACTTATGCTACAGCAAGGCTGCCTGACGCACTCTTAGTTTTTTCATTGTATTCTTACATTACTGAACCCTCACATAACCTTGTCAAACCCCACATGATGACTTCATCTCAAAATTACTACACGCAGCACTTAAGCCAACGTCCAGTCCCAGGGGCAGGGGGACTTGCCTAGCGGAGCTTGAAACAGTGTTGAGTTTGAAAAGAGCCATGGCTCCTCATGAGTGGATACAGAAATTCTCAAACAATGTTGGATAATGAGGACGCGTACATCCGACTTTAATTTAGGAATAATTACACTCTGGTTTAAATGCTGTGCTGACTGAGCCTTGCACATTTATTTAATGTGGTACTCATTTGGGAGAATGGCTGTTTCATACCCATATAAACAGTAAAAGAAAACAGAGAAAGTACACAAAGTCCACTCATAAAACAGCCTCCATTGGCCACTATAAAGAGGTCAAGGCGGTGACTTTTTCTCTGTGACATTTCCAGAGTGGCTGATGATTATGTCTACGTTCACTTTTGCCTCCCTACTACCAACATAATCAGATTTAGCTGAATCATGGCCATGCATGAGTCCCACTAGAGTTGGAAGGCACAGTGGGGTCTTTGAGAGACAGAGAGAGTGAGTCTGGCAGTGGCAAAGCGCGGAGGTTTGTGTGCACACACACATTATTGTAGGAATATATTGGGCCAGTTTATTTTGGCTCCGGGCAGTCCAAAGGCACCGTCAGTTTTTCCACAATGGTTCAGCAAAGAGAGTGGAGTAGAGGGAGAGCAGGGCTAGATGTAGAAGCAATAAGATATGTGACTAACTAGCTCCACTAAACTATGTGGTCCATTCAGAATGCATGAGGTTTTTCCACCGGTAACTACTCATGTACTTCTAATATTTTCCTAAAGCAGGGGCCTCTGAACCACATGGCAGCAAACCAGACAACTGTGCAGCAGTTCCACAATTCTCCCTCTCTATCGGATACTACGCAGCAAATCCAAAACAGCAATGAATAGGAACTGGGGAAAGTTCTACAGTGACGTGTAGCTGTGGTAGTCCACTTGAACAAGCATCATGATCATGACAGGTAGATGTTTTTCTGGTATAATTAGGACTGAAAAAAGTTATGGATTATTTAGTGGTCTAGTGGGAAACAATATTTGAATCTTGTTTGTTTTGTTGTTGAGGTTTCTCAAGGATTCATGGATAGCCAACAGCACTTAAAGCTGCACTGAGTAAGATTTTTTATATAAAAATACACTTGTCTTACCAGCCTAATCACTAAGTGGGGATGTAATAGAAACTAGCATCCCAGCCCCCCTAATTGAGACCCTGTAGATTTGCCCTATTTGCCCGAATGAAATTCTGGTGTCAGGTTTGTACACTTGATGAATTAAAATTTATGAGCAAAACACAAACAGCATCGAGCGCTCTGTCTAGAGAAAGCTGGATTCACCAACATTAGATCTTTTGCCTCTCTCATCCCTTTGGACCGGGTTGGTAAACATGAGCGTGCTATGTGCAGTTTAGTGATGTCACCTTACATGATTTAAACAGGTACCTCTCACTGCCATATTGCCAGACAGTAGCTACCTGAAGGGTGGAAAGGAACTAAGTACTTCAATTCAAGTATAAAACTTAAGACGTTCTGAGATACTTGTACTTTACTTGAACATTTACATTGTATATTTTATACTTTTACTTAAGTGGAATTTTGACATCCACCAGGGTATTTTATTTACTCAAGTAGATAAGTAGATGATTTGTTTACTTCCACCACTGCGATACCTACCTCTTCCCAGGTGAAGAAGATGAGGTCCTGTGAGTCTCTATCCAGGAAGCGGAGGTCCCCATGCTGTGGCAGCTCGTCCACAGCAAACTCAATCTGAGCTGAACTGTAGAATGGGTGTGAAATGTTCAAAATCTCTGTAGTGATTGGCATGCTAACGCCTTCCTTCACGGTAATGTTGAGGGTCTGGATGGGGATGAACCGAGGAACGATGTTCACAGAGATCCTCAGGTCCTCTACCGTGGTAAAACCATTACTGACATCTGTTGTGAAGGCGTCGGTACCCTGGAAGGATGTTGGAATTACCATAAGTAATTGATATAAAAACCATAATCATAATAATCACTGAATTATCATTACAGCAGAAACAAATGGAATGACTATACACCTGGATGGAGGCGGACACGTAGAGAATGCAACCCTGATCAATGTCCTCCTGAGTGAAAGAGTGAATGTAGTCGAGGGCAGGCGCAGCTGTACTGTCTGAGTTATTTGTCAGCTTGACCACATGGCCAAGACGAGGAGGCTCTTTAATGGTGAACACCATTTCTGAGGGCAGAATATCAGCTTGCTCCACCTAAAAGACAAAGATACTAGAATATGTTGCCCTTGATGTACAAACAAGTTGATATAGTCTTTGTTTGTAGAACAATATACTTCTAGAAGGATAGTTTGCTTTACAATCAGACTGTATAGTGAACAGAAACTAGAAAGGTCATTGGGACATTTTGCACCCATGAAGTACATGCTGCATATTTATACACAGGCAGATTTATGGTCACCCCATTTTGAGAAGTGTGGATCAGCTCTCTGGAGCCCTAAGCCCTGTGATGTTAAGCAATCATGCTTCCATTTGACATTATTTCAGAGGAGCATGCTATTTTCCATTTCATAGTTAGAATGCACCTTGGATAGCTCCCAAAAGCCAAGACAATATTTTACCACTGTTAAAGGCCATTCTGTCAAGGCTTTGTTCAATACATGTTTCAATAATGCATGTACTGTGTTTAGGTGCTTCTTTAGTCAATATAGCATCTTAAAAGATCTCAAAATGTGCACAATATTGTCAAATTAAACTTTAAAAACAATATTTTTTTTTCTGAAATGTTTCTCATTGTTTTAAAATTCTAGTTAAGTACAAGATTGTGTTATGGATTGTCCCACAATTTAAACTCCATGAATTGCTTTCAAGATGAAGTGCAGGCAGGCTCATCTTATAAATTACAGTAGGCTCCAGAAACCTCCTTAGGGCATACTTAGTGCTCTGTTTTCTACACTTAATAGACTGTAATTTAGTACATAAAACTAGATTAAAAGCAGCAAATGTATAGTGATACTTAGTCCTGCTTTCATGTGGGTTTAGTGAACATTAGAGAGACGGCTACAAAATAAATAGTGTACAATATCACAGGACAGTGTTCTTGACTCTCATGTGAGAGGTCTACTCCACAAAGAGAAAATAAACTTTGAAATAACAAAGATATTGTCACATAATGGCTGCAAAACTATATAAATTCTAAATACTGTCTTGTTTAACAAAAACAAAAATGTGTGCTGCAGAGATAATTAATTAATCAGTATAAAATATCAGCTTATCGAAGATATGTATGAATACAGAGTCATTAAACAGTACCTTGAGATGATCCTGGTTGATTATTGTATGTTCTCCCTCATAGGAAATGATGACCTCATTGGTTAACACCTCAGGTTCAGAAAGGTAACCTTGCTTGAATATTTTAATCCTGAATGTACCCTCTTCAGAATATCCTTTCGCTTGGACAGTAAAGCCAAATGAGTCTTTGGACCTCAAACTCTCGTAATTATGCTCGTATGACACAACGCCCTTCTTCAAGTCCTCCTGCGTGAACAGTGAAGCCTCAATTCCACTCACGATGATCCTCCCATCACTGGGTGGTGAGGTCACTTTGAACTTGATCTCGCTGTCATCTCTGATGTCCATGTTGGAGTCTGCACTCAACAAGATGGTGTTGAAGGTCTTGGTGCTGCCATGGTCCATGACAACCATAGTGTTGTTCACGACTCGCAGGTAGGGGTCACCTGCCTGGACCCAGAGCAGTGCGGTGGTCTTGTGGAAGCCATCTGACACCTGTAGTGGGAAGCGTTCACGGTCTGCTCCATGGTGAATAAAGAGAATGTTCTTATCTCTCAAGTCAGCTTGTGTGAAACGGAAGAGGGGCTGTGAGGGGTTAGATGTTGACACAATGCTGCCCGAGAGGATTCCCTCACGAGCATAGACAATTTGGGTGTCGTTGAAACCTGAATCATCGTCCTTGAACTGAATGACATCAGTGGTTAACAAACGCTGTCCGTGGCGGACCACATTGAAGACTTTATCCACTACCCGAACAGGCACGTGCTCATTCTTGGTTTGAACAGATATTCTGAAAACACCACTTATTGATTCTTGACCATCAGTTTGGGTGTTTGAACTCCCTGCTTCCTGATCAAATGCCAAGAAATGGAACTCATCACTGTTTGTCTTGGAGCCATCATGCTTGTAAATAAGTCTGTCAAGCTGGAGGTCTTCATTGCTGAACACTCTAATTCCCCCCTCAAATCTAGGCTGTCCAGGTGGTGACTCCCTTATAAGTCGGCCATACTTTGGGTCTTGGGTGACCCGGTATAAAAAATCTGTAGAGCTTGGTGATTGGATCCAGAGATAGTTTTTATTCACAGTGTCCTCACCACCCTGCAAGATAATCATTCTTTCATTGGTCAAAACAGGAGCATCCGAAGCAGCGAGGATGTTAATTGGGTAGCTGTACACAGGAGAATACTGATCCTCAGCAAAGACTCTAAACTGGAACTGGTCCACACTATCCACAGCTCTATGCACCTGCAGTCTGTAGCTAACATGGCTGTCCCAAAGGTCCTGCTGGGTGAAACTGTCTCCCTCAACCAGCTCCCTGTCTAACAACTGGAGACTACCCAGTGTTGGAGGCTTCATGAGGATGTATTTTAAAGTTTCTGGATTGGGACTTTTCCCTTTTATCTCAGCCTCAAGCTCTGTGTGTCTGATTGTCTTCTGTTCCTCTCCCTGCTCTACCTCCAGCGCTACCAAGTTAGAAATCTTCACCTGTGCAGGAATGATCTTGACTAAGAAGGTGTTGTTCCAAAGGGAGAACTGTCCCAGGTGGGTGTCAAACTGAATCCGCTCAACCACAATATCTTCTTGATCACTTGAGTCTGTGCTTACATATATAAGATAGTCTTGATCCAAATCTGACTGATGGAAAGTTGTCACTTGCTTAGGCATGCCATTACTAGTGATAATCTGCAATTCTCCAAATCTCAGAGGCTGTGTGACGTTATAAACAATATCTCCATTACGCGGATGAGCAATGACAGCCAGATTTTGAACACCTATAGAAGAGTTACTTCCCTGAGACAGGAGAAGGCCAGTATTGGTCACAATAGTCATATGCGGCTGTGTGACTGACAGCTTAAAAGTGGTTGATTGACTTATGGAGTGTCCATCAGATACTTCTAAAGTAATTCCAGCAGCACTACCGCCTCTGTGTACAAAATAGATATTGCCATCTTTCAACTGCCTGCAAGTGAACTCAGTGATGCTTCTTCCTGGTTGCTGGCCATTTTCTAAGTAACCAACTTCCATGGGTGGTTCTGAGGTTACAGTTACCACCAATTCATCACAGCGCGTATCAGAATCCACAATTTTGATAAGGGTGGGACTTAAACGAGTCCTCCCATTTTCTGTGATGGAAATGTCTCCACCACTAAGTTGTGGCATATCATTGACAGGGATAACCTCAACTGGAAGGACATACTCTCGGGCAGTTTTCAGACATTCTGGAAGGTAGCCATTACTGTGAGCAACCACTTTCAACTGGATTTGATCTGTATACCTTTCATTTCCATCATGCAGATACTTAATTTTCTTATTGACAACATCAAGAAGAGTGAACATTTGTGTATGTTTTGTGTTAATGTTCATATCAACCAGTCCATACCAGGGATCGCTCTGGAGAGTAAAAATTATCTGAGACTGACGCATCTCTACGGCATTTAGGTCAAATGTAGGGCTTAGGTTGTTTATATCTAGAAAAACTTCCCCACCCTCAGGCACAAGCAATGGGGTGACATCAAGGAGTTTTGTTATATTTCTGAACATCTCTGGCATGTCGTCTGTTGGGTAACAATGTTGTTCGTTGGGGTCTACATCAACATACCGGATCCGAACAGGTGCAGTAGTTGTAGTTGACTCTAAGTCATAATAACTTGAGTAGTCATAGTCCTCTCCTTCACATTTGACATGGACATCTTTGGTCACCAATGCATCCTGCAGGCTCCTATCCTTCTGATTTACTTTGATTTCCCCCAAGCATCCAATGAAGGATTCAGATGTTATTTCCTCTTCCATACGATTCAAAAACCCACTATCACGGAAGACATCCTTCATCTTCCCCTGGATACCTCCCAAATACAGATTGCCAACTAAGTCAAATTTTTGTGAGGTATCAAGAGGGAGGGAGGCAGACTGGCTATCTACATTAATGTCAAATGAACTCTGATCGACTTGGACCCTAACTCTATGCCACTGATCGTCATCCAGCTGCACCTGGGTATTGTCCAGTACCTCCATGCCACTGCCAACATCCAAGACGCCTTTGAGATAGCCTCCCACAACAGCAATAGCAATGAAATCAGACTCTCGGCCAGGGTGGAAAACAAGCAATGCATCCTCAATCGTCGTTTTCATTAGGAACTCCAAGGTCCGTGCAGCCCCACTAGCCCCACTCCAGGTAGGGAAAGACACAAAAGACTCTGGGCTGATGAAACTAGTTGCCTCCCCGTCACCAGCCTCAAACTCACTGCTGCAGGATTCCTTTGTGTCGTGGCAATCTGTTAACTCAGAGTTGAGAATATCAAATCGATGGGACTCAAATTTGACCTCAGTCATGCAGCCCCGGAATGGTGGAATGGCGTTGCTAAGGTAGGGGGCATCTAGGTCTCCTGTTCCTCCCAGCCAAATGCCCAGGTCAATGTTGAGCTCCTCCCCAGCCACAGTCACAGGGATATATGTTGAGAAGAGCTCATCAATTGTCATTGTTAGTTTGGCATCCTGCAGTGTGAGAGATACTTTGTGTTCCAGAAGGTTGTTCAGTTGTACTCCGAGAGATGAGGACAGTGTCATCTCACCAGCCCCCATGTTCATTCTCACCTATGGGAAAACAAAATTATTATCTACTTAATTCAAATAATACATGGGTTTCTATTTTAGTTGTTGGAAATATTCATTGTGGCATATGGGATATTTACATTATATACAGTATTGTGTATTTTATTGGTTAAAATGGTCATGTGAAACTGGTAACTTTATTATATGACAGCATTTTTATTTGGAATGTGCACAACCTTATATTATCCAGGGCTATACATTGATAATGTTTCGTGGGAATTTTCTTCCCTAAAATTGATAAACTTCATTTTATTGTAATGCAAATGCTAACAGTAGCCAGAAAATATACCCATAAGCCCATAAAAGCTGTATTTTCAAATGAAATAGTTCCAACTGTCATTCAATAACATTAGTGTCTTGCTTAAATAATGTTGAATGAAAGTCTTCTTAAACATGCATGGTAGATAAAAGCGATTTCATTTTTGTGAAATCCTGCTCAGCGCTTCTTGGACCACTTGGAAGAAAGGAACGAAGAGCATTGAGAAAGGTGATAACTTTTCCTTTTATCACACCTACCTCGAGATTTTCACCTCATCAGAAATGCAAGACACTACATGTTCTGTGGAAAATCTATTTGAATCTTTGTGATAGCACAGCTGATGCTAATTCTGCTCCTCTACGAGTTTGTCAAGCAATTCATTATTGAATTAAAATGTCATAGCTCTCATTCCATTCAGAAAACTAGTGAAGACAACACAGCAAATCAATTTAACATGTTTTCAGAATGGTACCAAATGGAATCACATAAACGTTAAATGTTGCAATGACTAATAAAACTACATTTAAAGACACATATCTCCAACATCAGTTATACAGTTTTGCATGGTGTGTAGTAGGCCTACAAAGAAGATGTATTTGACTACGTGTAGAAAAGGCTTAGAAATACATTTAAAATTTGTTTAAATTTGTGTTTAAAGCCGAGACTCTGAAAATCAGAATCAGAATGGTTTTACAGTAGAGAATGAATTAATAAAGTTTATTTTACAGCTGAAATAATAACTTATGCGTCAACCTTAACTAAACTACAATGTCATGGATTTACTTTTAATCATCCTCCACATGTTGCTCCAAAGATGGGGGTGTTAAGCATTACATTTTCTCTGAGCATGTATCTATGTTTGTTAACATTTATAACCAGGACTGAACAAGAGCAATGAGAGAGACAAGACGAGACGACAGGAAAGAGCAATGAGGACAGGAGAAGAGAGAGAGCAAATGGAGTGGACAACAGACAGCCACAGCAGGAGATAAAGAGGTGGGATGTATGTACCCCCCTACTATCGTTCTGTAACTTCCTCTGGACTGAGCCCCGGATGTTCTCAAATCCTAGCAACGCCCCTGTATTTGGTCACGTATTTGACACCACTTGATAATCTAGCAAAACAATGAGGCACTAAAATGTTTTACTTCTACCCAGGTATTTAGTATAGTAGTATAGTATACTAGTACTACTTTAAATTGTTTAAGTTTTGATTTGAGAAAAAAAGAGTGTTGTCTTCAATAGTTGCCTGAATGGAATGAGAACTATGACATTTTAGTTCTATAATTAATTGCTTGACAAACTCAGAGAGGAGCAGAATTATCATCAGATGTGCTATCACAAAGATTCAAAGTAAAACATCCTTGACTTCATCTGCTATCAGTTGAGCTAAAACATGAACTATAAAGGAACTATTACCAAACCTTTGACTGATAATGACACATTAAATCATTTCTAAAGGCAATTTTGGAAGATGAACAAAATCAGAATGATTTTCAATGAAAAATACTTTTATTTTAGTGAGTGAGCTTTTTGAGTTTCTCTTTTACATTTACTTACTCTTACTCCACCTTGTGCAACATTCAATTGAAGGATTGGTAGCTCCACTTGAAAAAATACTTTGGTACTCTTTCCACCTCTGTTCATACTGGCAAGTGTATATGGGTGTTGTAACCGGAATTTCCACAGTTTGGTTCCTACTCACCTGTAATTTCCCATTTTGGAGCTCAAGGAACAAGTAGTCTTCCATTCCTGCGGCCAGGAGAAGCAGCCCACTTCGTCGGCTGGTCTTGAACTGCAGTGACAGGTGGAAGGTGGAGACATCTTGGATGGCTTGTACTGTGCAGAAGCTGTCCCCAAAGTAGGATGCTGTGAAAAGAGGTTGAAGAGAGTCAACAACAATGATACAAGTTTTCATGTCTCAATATTTGGGGAACTTGATTGTCCTAACATAGAGAAAAACACCAAAAACACCAAAATTGCAGTAACATTCGTGGAAAATGAAATAGATTGATTTGGTAATTTGCGTTCACTGGATTAATGCTGTCCTGCTGCAAAATACGGCTCGCTGCACTGAGGAAGCACAAAAAGACACCTTCATATGATGCTATCAGCTTCATAACTCACCCTACAACTGCTGGCAACTCAGGGAATTCTGATGTGGAAGTTTGGAGAAACCAATTAGATGAGCTTTTTTCTGAGTCTCATGTTACAGTGCAACTTCCCCAGGATTGACTAGTATATTATCAAGCCTCCTCCAGCTGCTGCTGGCTGAAGAGGAGCTCTTCTGGCCTCAAAGGGATTCTCTCACTGAGACATCAGTCATTACCCCTGCGGAGGTTTCCTGGGCATAGAGTCTTGGGCTGCAGGATTTCCCAGGCTCTAGCTGTCTCCTTTCCAATGATATGCAAATTCAGCCACCTGCCTCGGACTGTGCTCTCCGGAGCTCCTGACAAAATGTGAACCACGGAGGAAGTCAATTATTTCCCCATGCACATGCTCTGAAATTAAACTGGACGACCTCCAAGACCCTGCTTCCTAGGCATGGTTTTCCATGGCCTTAGCCAAGAGACATAGAAAGGGGACTTTCCACAAGCCACCCACTTGCCTTGATAGGGATGATAGCTCAAGACATAGAAACTCATTGGATGACAGTGAACAAGGCACTCAGCTGAACACAACACAATGCTAGCGCTTTAGAAT
This sequence comes from Monocentris japonica, assembly GCA_900323365.1. Lineage (NCBI taxonomy): Eukaryota > Metazoa > Chordata > Actinopteri > Trachichthyiformes > Monocentridae > Monocentris > Monocentris japonica. Next base: position 16,248 of record OOFE01049930.1, read on the forward strand.
AGTGAAAGAAAGAGTGACATTGCTGTGTCAAAATTGGGACAAAATGTCCTCTCGAAATCACCATACCCTATCAACAAAACTAACAGTCTGGCAGGGCAGTGGGCTCAATACCACAAGGCAAAATATCACTAAAGGCTGATGTTATTTCAGTCAGTACAAAATACGGGTCCAGAATATAAGAGAGTAAACGTTCATATTCATAGCTATAAATGGATAAACTATTTTCTCAAGACTGTGTGTTTGAGTGTGTCTGTATGAGAGCTAGTGTGTGTGTGTGTCTATGTGTGTGCTTAAAGGGCAGCCTGTGTCTGTGTTGCATCCACATTAATGCTATGCTGACAACTTCAAACACTGAAGGGTATATTTGTCCTTTGCTTTCTCATGCTGTAAATGAACCCTTCCATCCCAGATCTACAACAAACACTGGAAAAGTGAACACAGACAATCATTTTGATGTCAGCAAGGACGAAAGCAAAGCTTTCATCATCGCGCCCATGATTTTGTGATTTCACTAAGAGGCATTTGCTTTTGGTTCCAAGGCTGCTCTGTCATGAACAAAGTCAGTGATGAATCGTCTCAACACAGAGCCAAATACCCAGAGCAACTTTCGATTACACACTGTTGCACAGAAGTGCTCTCCTGCAGCCAAAGAAACGCAAAGTTGGTGGCGCTCAGAAATTAATAACAGGAAATTCTCTAAGCCATTATCACATGCTGAACATGACAATCTATTATCGTGCGATTATGAGCAGGCAACAAATCACCTAAAATAGATTAGAGAAAATGTCTAATGCAAAGCCAAATCAATGAAATCATGTTTTGTAAAATTTAATGGAGCTCAAAATACTAATATCATTTTTATTAGTAAATTGAATTCAATTATAACAGAGTTAGACATCATTGATTTCCATATGTCACTTTTCAGAAGCTATCATTGTTGACTGTTACTGGCTGTGCCAGAGGCTCTTATGGTGCAGTTTAGAAAACTATTTAAAAGCCAAGGTCTTCCAAAGAAAAGACTAGTGCTAATTGCACAGGTGCCTTAGGGGTGAAACTAAAAAAGAGGAAAAAGAATCTTTTCTTAAAGGCAATTGCATTAACAAAGAAAATCGCAATGAGCTCCATGGTCCTTAAACCCAAGCTTTTGTTGGATTGTTCACTGAGCATGGGGATAAAAAGCTGAAGGAGAGAGCGATGCCAAGACAATTCTGCCTGGGGATTTTCTGGTTCAAATTGAGCTTGCTGCTGCTGCCTTCAGGAAAAGGAGCACATTTTCTAATGAGACACAATGGCTCTACTCTCTGCAGTGTACCTGGACCTGGAATTCATTAGTTCCCTGGCTAAGCCGTGCAAAGCTGTGAATAGAATACACAGCGAAAAAGGACATTTTTGATAGGCTATATGTGTAAAATGGCCTGTTCTGTGGCACTGCTGTTTTTTTGGCCCCTTGCTTCAGGACTGTACGGAGTGTAGACAGAGGTAAAGACTGTTCCTGTGTTCACACATTCAGACAGAGATGCAAAGAGAGAATCATACCTACATGATGAAAAACCCCTGCAGGAATAGCTTGGAGAAAGGGAAGGTGAATCGCAAGCCTTTTACTTTTCTAGTGCATAATACAATTCAGAAATTCTCCATCTTCCAGGGACTTTGGGGATGGGGTAGATGGGATCGAGCTGAGGTGATTTCTCTGGCATGGCAAGGCATCATTTACTGTGAAGTATCATCCCTGCTCCTTCAGAGTGTAAGCCTGGAGCTGTGAAGCCGCTGACAGGCTTGGTCTCTGTGTGTGTGGGGTGGTTATCCCACCTTAGAGAGCGTGCTGGACTGATCTTGGGACAGTCTCAGATCCCCTTTAGCTACCACACCCCTCCTTACACTACTTTATTGTGCATCAAGCAGAATCCTGGTCTTAGGCCAATGCAGATGGCTATAATTTGATGACTGACTGAGCTTGTATTTATAATGCTTGAAGGAAACTAAGAGTCTTTCTCTCTTTCATGAAAGACTGAATGAATTACCCCGTTGTCTTTCTTTCCCTTTCCTCCTCCTCTTCTACGTCCCCTTTTGGTCTCGATCTAGCGACACATGTCCGGAAAAGCTATGGGGAAGAGAGACAGATCGACCACAAGTGCTCAAAGATTGGAGACACTCGGTCGGCTTTGTGTCCTGTGACTTGCCTGTGCCGATGAGTCAGACTCACTCGCCATTCAGTGAGATCTTATGTGAGGGTGAAGACATGCTGGGCTGACAAACAAGGTTTGATTCTACAGGATGCTGGTTTGAGCTGCCCTCATTTGTATTGGTTATCCAAGAAAATACTTCACACGCAACAGCCTGAGGCCTAAATACTTAAAGAGTTGGACTCTTTAAGTAACTGACACAGAGTACCTTTACAGGTATCTTAATAGTGGAGGTGCACTGATAGTATCTGTAAGTATTGGATGGTACTCCTACTTGGATTGGAAAATGAATCTTTTCTGATGCAGATATTTTAATGAATTAATTAAAATGTATTAAACTTTCTGGCAGGAAGAAAAATGTCATCAATTTGGCGATTCTACAAAGTTAACACGGAGGATACATGCCAGCTGTGCCAAGCCAAGGTATCTTGTCAGGGGTCCAATATGAAAAATTTCAATACAACAGATTTGATAAAACACTTTAAGTCACATCACCCTAGAGAGCACAAGGACTTCACCACAGCCAAACAGCAGCAGCTTGCTAGCCAGGCGAGCACTAGCCAAGCAAAGCAGCAAATGCTAAAACAATCCATACACAGATAATCCTCTAGCAATATGGTATGTAGCCTATTTTCTATTTTATTACTTTTTTATTTGATACTTAATATACAATGGTCAGTGCATAATTGGATCACACAAATAAATAAATGCAATGGACATATTTGTTCCTGCAATTGTTCATAAGAGGCCAATAGTCGGCAGTTGGTTTCGGTGCATCTCTCCTTAATAGTACTATTATTTTAACATTTCTATCATCTAATATGTTTTGCTAAAGTATGTTTACAAATCTAAGCACCAGGGGAGCAGGGATACCCAGTGTGTGTTCTTCTCCTCCAGTTTTGCCATAGTAACAGTGCTAAACAAACCATCTACTTATGTAGGCCATGGTTAAACCATGGTTAGCTTGACTATAAATAGTGGTTATGTTAGTCATTTGTTTCCTTTGCAGGGCTGTGCCTACTACACCAGGGCATAATGACTTCAGGATATAATTATATGAAGCATAGGGTGCTGCTACCCAGATAGACTTGGAGAGCATTTAGGGGGTATAATGACATTTACCATAAGCAACACAGTAATTACCATGACAAGCAATTATATCTCACTCTCCTGGGTTATGAATGAGTCAAGACAAGGGTCAATAGCAATTCTGCTTGTAATAAACATTAGTTTTGCAGTTGTGTCTGCTAGCAACTCTGTGGCCCGTCAGAATAAGGGTTATAATATACAGAGGCCACTTTATTAGGTACACCTGTACACCTGCTTGTTAACGCAAATATCTAATCAGCCAATCATGTGGCAGCAACTCAATACATAAAAGCACGCAGACATGGTCAAGAGGTTCAGTTGTTGTTCAGACCAAACATCAGAATGGGGAAGAAATGTGATCTAAGTGACTTTGACCATGGAATGATTTCTGGTGCCAGAGGGGGTGGTTGGAGTATCTCAGAAACTGCTGATCTCCTAGGAGTTTCATACACAACAGTCTGTAGAGTTTCCAGAGAACAAAAACAAACAAACAAAAAACATGAGCAGCAGTTCTGTGGGCGAAAACACCTTGTTAATGAGAGAGGTCAGAGGAGAATGGCCAGACTGGTTCAAGCTGACAGGAAGGCGACAGTAACTCAATTAGCCACGTGTTACAACGGTGGTATGCAGAAGAGCATTTCTGAACGCTCAACACGTCGAACCTTGAAGTGGATGTGCAATACACACCAGGTTCCAATGAGTTCAGTGTACTCCAATGATCTCCACAGTCACCAGATCTCAATCCAATAGATCACCTCTGGGATGTGGTGGAACGGGACCTGCAGCAACTGCATGATGTTATCATGTCAAAATGCACCAGATTCTCTTTAGAAATGTATGCAATGAATCAATGCCACAAAGAATTCAGGCTACTCTGGGGGCAAATGGGGTCCTACCCAGTACTAGAAAGGTGTACCTAATAAAGTGGCCTCTGAGTATATAGGCGCAACTATACATCAGTTATCCATGACCCATTGGTCAATATATACAGTATATGCTGCATCAAAGTAACAAGTAAAGCATAGACCTTCATGTAGTTTTTCAGGGTTGTTACTTATTGACCTCAACTCAACCTCTACCTCACTTGAGTCTTTATACCTAACCGTGACCTCACAGAGATGAAAAAAGGTTCATTGATGATTCATTGAAGGGTTCAGTTAAGTTTTGTTTGCAACCTGAGTAAAAATCATTTTCCAAGGACTAACACTTTCTTTGGTAATGGTCTGTAGTGTTAACTCAGATGAGTGAAAGTGACACCATACCTACAAGCCTTTTTAGCCCACTGGGATGACATTGGCATTCAGCAAGACAGCCTCTTTTTCCAAGTAGTGACAGCAACAGCTACAGTACGCTAATCACACACTGCTCACAGCACGTTAGCTGCTCTTAAAAGGAGATGAACATGTAGTACAACACAGTTACAGACCTGATGGTGCTATGCTTGTACAGCGCCATAATTAGCTTTGGCCTCTGAATACAGGGGGCTGTATAGGAAACGGTTGCTAACTCCAGTGCTGTTAAACAGTAGAGAGCAGAGGCACAACTCTACATAGCATGGCAATGCTGTTTTATAAGTCCCCCCATTCACTTTTGATAAGTCACCAGGGACACGCTTTTACAGGCTTTAGGGAGCCATTTCTCAGACCAGACTATGGCAGTGTGAAAGCAAACACAACATAATTTTAGCTTCCTTTCAAATCCCCATCTACCTCCACATCCCTTTGAGACACACCAATGCCAACCGGAGTAAAGAAGCACAATACATAAAAACAGAGGCCTGTGGGGCCTCGGCGGGTGGCCGCCTCCCTGGCAATAATTAAAACTTTTCAGCTCCCTTTCTGTAAAACTCGCACTTACACAACAGACGGGGTGGGGACAGCAACGAAAAATTATGACCTTTCCCTGTGAAAGGAGAATAACAGCGTAATGTAATTTCAGCTGTGAAAATGGACCTGTGAGAAAAGGGAGGGAAAGCATGGAAATGAGGACGTGAAAGACTCACTGTTGTCTGAGTTTGGTCTGTTAATGCAACAGAGAGTCTGAAAGGTTTGGTTTCTATTCAGAATGAATAGGAAAATCTCACTTTTTTTAGGATACACAAAATATGTGGCAGGTTTCTTTTGTTTTATTGGTGGCAGACTCATTTTGTTGAGGACAGATGACATTTGTGGAAAACAAATGGCAGACATGTTTTCATCTGCTGCTGTTTTCTTGCTTCATCACTGGACTCGGATCTTTGTGCTTGAACAGGAAATCAGACGGGATCAGAGAGGTTAGAGAGCTGTACCTTAAGACCACACAGCATCCAATAGAATGACAGTCAGTTGAAAAAGAAGGAACACAGTCTTGTTTCATGTTCAATTTATGTTTCAAAAATCAGGATCCCTCCCTTACTCAGATGGCCTACATACGTCCTTATTCAGCCGCCAGTTTCATGTTAAATGTTGTAGCTCACTGCACAAAGGAACAAGGAAATATTGTGCTAGTCCTCAAAGTGTAACAACACACAATGGGACAATCTCTTCTTTGCAAGGCACCCTTCAGCTGCAGTGTAAACTATTTTTTGTCTCAAACTTTATATTCCAGTCTTGTAAGGTGTGTGACGAAGTCACAGTTTGTTCCAACGCTCATCACACCCAACTAAAAGACTAGTTGGTCATAATGGCTTTTGGGCGATGATCTCACTCACCTAATGACATTGTAAGACAAACAGAACTGTGAACAGAAGCACTGTGGCGACTCAGGCCTCTGCTACAGTTTATGACTGGTTAATACAAAGCATGCCTGTGTCAGCCCAGCCAAGCTACGGAAACCATCAACCGCCAAGGTCCCAGTGGGTGGGTTCTGTTTAAATAATCCCACTGTGACATCACAGGACTGACCCCCATCCTATTGCCAAATAAGCATGTGGTCCAAAAAGCGTACCAGCAAATTACTTTTTTATACATATAGCTTTGACTATCTCTGTTTTACCCTCAGCTGGAGGTAGGCTGTATGAAATCAGAGCTCAAGGACATTTTAACACACCAATAATGAACTGGCTTCTTGGCCATGTGGAAAGTGGATAGGATAAGGTGTCAAGGTATGTCTAGGGACAGGAAAGGGGGGTGAGGTTGAAGTAGTGTCATGCTCAGCAATGGAAAAACATGTAGCAACTATTAAACTTAAGAGTTCTACAGTGACACATTGCTCACCATGTGGATTTCACTGAAATACCCATGCAACTCGACCTGACCAAAGGTCGATGAAGGACATACTAAAAAGCTTTTCATTGTCCTACATCATTCAACAGAAGTTCAAAACATGGTGGAATATAATGAAAGAGCTTTATCTAATGTATGATGCTTTTCTCCTGGGTAGGCTACACTGGCCTTGTTCCACAGTACTTATGGTGCAACGTTATAGCAGAAGGACATTAGCTAGTGGTTAAGTACTGGCACTTCAGTCTCTAATATTTACAATGTAAACATGGGAGAAAAAAGAGGTTAAGTGCTCCGTTGCTACATCTACTGATTAGTATAGATAATTGAACCAAATTATTTTCATGTTGGTGATTTCAGGCCACCAGTTTGAGGTGTAATATTGCATCATGCCACTGTGATGTAACTGTAGTCCACCATTCATGTAAAAATGCTTAACTATACTGTCAGTCTGGAAGGGTCACACCAGAGCTTTGCATCAGAGTTTCCATCTTTCGACATCGTATGTATTCGCTGACAGGCAACCCCTCATAACTACTAATACTGTACTACTGCACCACATGCACAGAGCAACCATTGCTTAGCCGTGACCTAAATTCAGAGTTTTCCAAGTTTGGAACATGCAGTCGCAGGCACCTGATCCAGCCTGTGTCATTTGCCATGTGTCTTGCATCAATCTCCACCACACCCATTCCTGTTACATCACTTCCTGTTACTTGTCTGTTAACATACTGTTAGTACAACACAATATGAACATACTCTTGCAGTTCCTTTGTCAGTTCTTATTCTGTGTGCTGTCACGTTTGTGTCAATTACATACTACTGATACGCTGCAATTGTGAGTTTTGAGAGTCTTTGCAGCAGTATTTGAACTGTTAGTCGCAGTTACACATACGAATGAGCAAAGAGCACTTGACAGTACTATGGTTTGGTCGTGTCATTTCCAACACAACAGCCTTTTGGCTATGAAAAGCTGTTTCCACAGGATTCCTCTCATCCTGATTCTTTCTAGCAGTGCCTCCTTCACCCTATTCTGACATATCAACAGCTTCATTCAGCTTTGCTCAGAGAGCTCTTATGGCTGCAGTTATGAGCACGAGTGCAGGCATCAGTCACTCCACCACTAATTATCAGCATGGCATTGGCTTTTCAGTGGGCTGGAAAACACTTTGCTGAGTAGCAGTTCACTGTTGTAAATCAATCCACTTGAACGTCAGCACAGGGGAAGAGATTTAAGACCCGGACCCCAAGAAACCTCTCTCAACTGGGGTCCTTTGTGTCCTTTGATGGGTTTTAGGTTGGGCTTGGCTGATGCAGGGGCTCCATTTTGGCACCAGACAGATCCCATAAGTCATCTCTGTCTTTCTTTTCCCTCTCACTCTAATATTTTTACTTATTACTTTTTACTTATTTTATTTCTCTTTTTACACTATCTCTCAGCAGTGTGTTCTTTGTAAAAACCTAAAAATGTTCCTTGAATTCACTTTTAAGATCAATTTCATATGGTGCATACAGCCTCTGAATGCAGGGGGCTGTATAGGAAATGGCTGCTTACTCCCACTTACTATGGCTACAACTCTACATAGCATGGCATGTTGCATATGGTGTATATGCTTAATAAAAACAACTACAGCTGCATAAAGCTACACATCTCACACCTTATTCAAGTCTGCAACACATTGGCACCAACACAAGAACATGTATGCAGGTCATGTTTGCCTGATCTACAGGCCTGACCCTTTGTCATGTCAGTTTCAAGGTTTATAAATAACTATTTTGACGTAGATTTATACCTACACACATTTCTAAGACCAAATCTGATAGTGAGGCCTCTCTATAAATGAGGCCCCCCGTCTAGCCGTCGTCCAAGGAGGAAAACTGTGATACAGAAGCTGAAGTAAAGGGGCCTCCCAAAACCCATATCCGGCTTTACCCTGGGTCTGTAAAGTCAGTGTGTGTTTGAGATCAGAGCGTCACATTAGCCCCTGTAATGAGAACCAGCTGAAGGCACACACCACCAGACTGACCCTCTCCACCCCCCCATCACCACCTCCCCTTCCCCCCAAACCCTGGAGACACCTCTCCTTTACACCCATAACCCACTGCATTTAGGCCTAGACAAATGCTTTATCCAGATGCTTGCTTTCAAACCCTTCCATCAAACAGTGTTACTTTATACCATTCTCATGCACACACCCAAAGACGGAAAAACATGGTGCAAACATACACACTCACACTCACACATGCACATATTAAAGACCATGAACACACACACTCAAGCACTCAACTCAACTGTGGACACACCCCAAAACAATAAGACATGTTTTCTTTACTATAAGTCAGATGTCCCACAACCTGTCAGACCTGCTGGTTGAGTCGGTCCACTCTCAGCTGGCCCCTCTCTCCCACCACACGTTGAGGAGGCCACTCCGCCCAGCCAGCAAGCTGCCCTTCTCTCAATAGCGTGGCTCTCATTTGGGAGAAATTAGGAGCACCCACCCTGCCTCTCTACCTCCTCCCCCGGCCTCCCAACTCTCGCTCTTCCTCTACCCGCCACTCTCGGCCCAAAATAAACAGTGTATTGCATGGAAAGCCAAGGAACGCTGCAAAACAACTTAAACAGCACTCTAATCTTCCTCCAACTTCACTTTCATTTTTCCACAGCCCGCCCAGTTTGGTTTGGTTGAGGTACTGACTTGAAGATAGCGTTGGTTTCAATGGAAAATGTCGGTAGTCAGCAGCAGACATGGAGATCATCTCCGAGGGTTTAGGGTTTCTCCCCCCCTCTTCAAGTTGTTGCCTGGAGCTAATGTATTTCAGGGTTGGTAAAAGCAGATTTGATTTGTAATCATTTCATAGAGAAAATGTAGAATCCTATGTGTTCTTATTCATCTATCGAAACATTCTCGTGTTTTTCAGATGTTGCATTATATATTGGTTGATTCTTGGGTGCCTTGGAAATGTAAATGATCACATACAAATGTATGATGAAGTCAAAACAATAACCATTATGTTTCAGAGTGTCTGACAGGGCTTTGTAATACACACTTGATGTTATAAAGGTATGTATTGAAAACTCAATCACACACTGTTTCATTTCACAATGAAAATGATGCAAAATCTAACTATTCCTGCCTAGCCCGAAACATGGCATGTAAGTGTTCAACTTTTGATACTTATGGAGCCTCTGCTGAGGCTGGACCTCATGGATGTGCCCATGCCACATCCATGGTAATGGTTTAAACATGTGGTGCAGTGAGAAAATTCCCCTGAGGGGAACAGACTCAGCCTTCCCCGACTAATCATTCACTGACAGCAGCCACTCTGTACACCACAGTGGGCCTGGAGGTACGTTGTGGTGACACGTGTCCTCTAACACAACCCAGTGTTTACATCACTCTCTCCCACTGGCAACTGTGTTGTGTACAGACGTAGCCACAGTAGAAGTCCCACATTTTAATCTATGCTTGCTGCACTACCACTGCACTGCTACTGAGAGAAATTGCAAAATTCAAAATTCCTCGTCTTTTCAGCTCTCAGAAGGCACAAAGAATGATCTGACAACCAACTGTTTGACAGACACAAATTTAGTGGCTTTGCAGTTGTGTCATATTTAGGTCTGGTGCATGGAGGTCCACTTGTGAAATGGTGGTGCACGAGTAATGTAAATATATAACAAAAAGATTGAAGAAGAATGTTGTGGTGGTTGAACTGACCTACAGTTCATTGATGCTAAAAGTAAATGTGAATAGTCTGATAAGGTAGATTTGTTGCCTTTAGCACTTGCTCTTGGTCCTCCTAGTCTCTATTCCAAACCGCTACAAATTACAGCATGAGAAGAGTCAACTCAGTTAACCTAAACAAACAGTTGGTCTTTGGCTTTGTTAACCAGCCAGCCAGTAAGCAAATTTAGTAAGTAAGTAACCCATGTAATGCTAAGACACGGCTACTAGCCACTGCCACGGCTAGCTTCTAGTAGGTACGTTAGCTAGTTAGCTAGCTAACAAGCTGACAAAGTCCATCAGATGGCCAGCACAGAAATTAACCATCTCCATTGAATTCTGTTGAGATTGCCAAATTGTACATTTAGAAATGCACTAAACTGTTCACAGCCACTGTTGTCAAGAGCTGTGGACCTCCACTATGGCCGCCAGACTGTGTTACGTCACCTGAAAGCCAGCTACTTATTTCTACTTTGCAACATTTTAGAAAGAATTTGCTGCAATGAACTGTTAGTGTAGTATTAATCCAGGATAGATGCAAGATGGGAACCTTTTACCATAGTTGACACTGCATCCTAAGATCCAAAGGTGTGATTTCAAACAGGAAGGCAGAGATACTGTAAAACAAGGACAATGATAATAGACAAAGGTCAAGTTTTTCATGATTGTCAGGAAAGATTGTTGACAGTGAGAGGTAGAGAGAGAAGGCAACATGTGACAAGGGTCACATGAGCCAGATTCAAACCACAACGCCACGAGTTCATGTGCGCCTTAGCCTGCTGAGCCTCAGGGATGCCCCAAAGACAGAAAGAAAAAATATTTAGAGAGACAACAATATTCAGAGAGAAAGCGATATGATGAGCTAGGCCCAGAGAAACTGGGAAGCATGCTTCTGGGAGGTTAAGAAACATCTCTTGAGAAACACAAAGAGTGAATGCAGAAAGACTGAGAACAACATTAGACAGCTTTTATTTTTGCTGCTCCTGAAAGTTTTGGCAGAACTTCAGTGACGGAAAGGATCCTTATTAAAACCAATTTGCATTTAGACGATAACAAATGCAAGCAGTTTGAATGGGCTGTTGTTCCAACAACTTCCCTGTGTATCAAGCAGATGTAATTGCAAGTGCACCTCATTGCCTCTGACTGATTGCATTGTTATTTCATTTCATTTGAATTAATTTGTTCATAATCTTCCTGTTTGCATTTCATAGAGCCTAACACGCTGGCTGATGTTCTCCTAAACCAAATGCTCCCAACTGATGATGAGCGTGTGCATTGTAGACTACTGCTGTGCAGAAAAAGCCAAGAGTGACAGCAGATGCCCAGGGCAGCTATAGTTGGTTGACTGCTCCTCAACTACTGAACTGATCTACGAAGGTGTGCCTGTTGAAAAGTGAAACCATTCTACCACAGTCAAAGATCATTTTAAATTGTCAGAGCACTGGATGCAAGGACTAATGGTCTGTGGCAGCTGAATGGAAGCTTCAGATCTGCTCAGAAGTTATAAAACATAAAGTACATCCATGATCTTAAAAATGAGAGTAAGAAAGTGCTGCAGTGGTTTCCATGAAGTGGTCAAGTTATGAAAAGCTCAGGCACTTTCTGCATGTAAACAGCTCAATGAATTGTAGAGCAAAGATTTTAAAAGATTTAAAATCTTCAACACTAAATGGATAAAATGTTAGCAACACCATACTAAGTAGTGAGTTGCACACCCTTTTGCACAATCCATGTCTAAGTTGGCTTAGAAATCTTTCCTTAGCCTGCCTCCTCCTCATCATCAAGTGTGCATCTCCCCTTATTGAGTGAAATACATATAGGTGTGACTAAAATCGTGTACTTAGTAGAACGTGTACACTCTATGTGTTACTCTAGTATACGTTGCAACACCATGTCTGCTTATCCAAATCCAGTGCATCTTGTGCTGTGAGTCTTATGTGGTAAATCCAAATACAGCGTGCTCTACATGTGCCCACCCCCGTCATCCATCATCCATCATCAGGTAGACAAATCTTTAATCTTGTCACAGCGCATTTACGTATACTGATGAAAGTGCCACACGTGTGAATAATTCGATGGTAAAAGACATGCAGTACCTACAGATGGCTTGCGCGGATTCTGTGCATAAAAACCACATCGATAAACATAGTTTTACATACAATGGTGACAGCTCCATGGCTTTATTTAGATTTATGAGGACATTTGTTCATCTCATCGAGGCGCTAGATGGCTTTTTGCCCACTTTGGGGTGTGAACATTGACAAGGCTGTCAGACTGTGATGAATACAGGGTTGGCGGAGTGCGATGTTGAAACACAGAGTCAACGAGACTGAGAGAGAGATTATCAACAGGGGCGAGAGAGCCACTGAGCACTGGGGAAAAGGGAAAGTGAGGAATGTGGTTTTTATTCACTGCTAGAGGCGCAAGCGGAGTCACTGTCTTGACTGAAGACTCCATGGAGGACCAAGAGTCTGCAGGTTTTTGTTCCAACCAAAGAATACAGCAGGTGATTTCACGCCTCTCTGGTTGAAGGTGTGTTAATCAGTGAAATCACCTGCTGTATTCTTTGGTTGGAATGAAAACCTGCAGACTCTTGGCCCTCCATGGCACATGATTGCCCACCCCTGCTCTATAGCAAAGCTCTTGACTAAAATCATGATTGAAAAATGACTGGTGCCACAGCTACGGTGCCCACCAACACTGTCAAAGTGCCCTTGAGCAAGGCACCGAACCCCCAACTGCTCCAGGCGCGCTGTCCAATAGCTGCTGCCTGCACTGTCCTCTGACCTGGAAAAGTGCAAGTGTGTGGGGTGATGTGTGTGTATCTAGTCAGAGGTAGGATGCAAAGAAAGAAATTCACTGCATGTGTACATGTGTTAGTGCCAAATAAAGTTGATTCATTATTGTCATCAACCAGTTCTTAAAAAAAAAAAAGTAGAAACCAGTACAGTAGACAGTGTCCAAGGTCACACTTTGTTTTCTTTATCTGCAAACATCAGTATAACAGAGCTGATTTTTCACTCTGTAGCAAAGAATCCAGGCTGACAGTAGATCACGTTTGGCTACAGGGCTACAGCAGGACAGATCTAACCGTTGCCTCTCCTTCACTACATTCAAAGAACAAAAAGAATTGAAAATCGCTAAGATGAACATCTAGAATGAACCTTTGGTTTCAGCACTAGAGGGAGGAAGCAGCGAAACAGCTGATGGTTTTATCATCATTCCTTTCCATTGCTCAAATATCAATTTAATATCAATGCACAAGCCGTTTCACAGAAAATATTTCATCTTCAGAATACATTCTGAAAATATGTATGTGAACATAGAAATTAACTTTGGCAAGTTAGTATTTGAGCTTGACTGCGCTCATCTATGCTGAAACGGCAGATCCCTCCCTCTCATGGATCTTTAACACTTTGAGACAAGACCTGCTTTTGTGAAATCCTTAAAACTACACAAACTGACTGGGGTGACAGTCCCGGTGGGTAGCGGTCTGAAACGCACCACTTCTTCAGGTTCTGACTTCTGGCTCGTCTTTAGAGGACACGGCTCGTTCCTCGGGTTCAGCAACACGGCTCGCTAGGGAAAAAATAAATGACAGTGACAGGTGAAACAGCGATAATCCCTTAATATGACTCCTTTCCTCTGGTTTCAAATGGCCTGAGCTCATGAACGCCTCATCCAGCCTGGAGTAATCTAGCTTGATAATTGGCTGATTAACACTTACGAGGTGATGTCATATAAACACCTCACTGAAAAGCAACTTAAAAATCACCCAAACTCTTCACGCGACATACAAATGTTGGTTTTCTCTCACCACAACTACTTCAAATAAGGTGCTGGCAGATATTTGTGGGTGTACAGCACCTCCTCCTCAGTCCTCCTTCTTGTTGTCTAAGAGCTCCTGGGTCTGCTGGGCGAGCCTCCTCCTCTCGACCTGCTCCCTCTTCAAGGCTGCCTCTGCTTTCTTGCTCTGGTAGATCTTCACGCCGGCAAAACCCAGGCAGAGGAGCAGCGTCTTCAGGGCCAGGATGTAGAAGAGGAGAGGAACATTGTCTAGAGCCTGAGGACGGACGGGGAGACCAAGCAGGGAAGAAGTTAAACGAGTGCACTTTTCAAAATAAAGTCAAGAATTTTAAGAGTAGCATTTGGTGGACCAAAAATAACCAGCCAATAGCCAATCATCTTATAGTCATGCCTCGACTACAACTTTTTACAAGTTCTACTGCACAGAGAAGAAGATACAAATTGACTCAAGTCGACAGAGAAGACCTTTTTCCAGTAATCAGGAGACAGAGGAATACAACTTTTTCCAGAACAACCGAACTTTTTAAATTTGGGAACACCGGTGGGCCTACAACTGCATGCATGTGTTTGTAACAGTGTGTTAAGACAGTAACTTGACACTTTTTAGCTGTGATATTACCCAACACTCAGGTATACAGTGAACCTGTTTCGTTACCCAAGTGGCCAGTTTGTTTCCACTCTACAGTTGGGATTTTCTATGATTTTCTATACATAAACTGAAATGCAACGTTTAAAGGGCAGAGAGCACAGAAGCCACGTCAACAACAGATGGTAAATGTAATGTATATTATATTGTTTTTATTTGGCATTCTATGTCCATAATTAGTACTGATATCATATATATATTTATATATATGTTTTATAGAATATAAAATTGAAACACCTATTTTTCCATCGTTTTGGGATGAGGCTAAATTTTTGGGAGCACCAGTGCTACCCAGTAAAAATTCTATTTAGAGGAACTTTTTTTTGGCAACTGACGAATAAAGAAAGTCAAAGAAGACTCTGGAACAGTCTAGGGTCCTACAGAAGATG
>OOFE01049931.1:0-26701 GCA_900323365.1 Monocentris japonica
TTCTATCCTGAGTTATGAGCATCCCCATGGGAAGTCATTTATAATGCCATTGGAGTGACAATAATGCGTTTGCACACCATTTCACTCTGCCCTCTCTGACTGGGCAGGCTTTTATGGTCTGCATTTTTGTTTCCCCAGAAACACATCGTGAAACTATCTTCAGCGAACACACAAAAGCATTTAGCCAAAAGCACTCAGAACTGGATCTGGAATTGGAAGTTCTCCAATGAATAATATAAGTGACTTAATAGAACACCTACTATTTCCTCATGAGAAAATAGTGCCATTCAAATCAAAGTTTGTTTGTGCTTTGGGCCTCAGCGAGTTGACTCTTTGGAAAATAAAAGAAAGAGAGAGAAATAAAAAGACAAAGAATGAGAGAATGAGAGAGAGAATGAGAGAGAAAGGGTTGAGGGGCAGTCATTGTCTGTATGTCTTTTTGTTGTTCACTGAACAATTTTCAGATTTTGCTGTCATGTAGGTATCATTCCGCATGAGATACAGACACGACTCTTGACAGTCCACGTGGCTTTTTCAGATCTTGGAACCAGCAGACTGGCATCTCTTGACAACATGATGATCACTTGTCACTGGGATGACATACTGCATGTAGATCATATTTATTGGTATAGTAATGCACCAAACATACTGCATTCATTCCATGTCATTAGATGTAGACAGGAAATGTATGCCAATAAGGCAATCGATTTTTAGGACTTTTTATGGAGACCTTGGCATTGCATGCAATTAAATATGTCTG
Source organism: Monocentris japonica (assembly GCA_900323365.1). Lineage (NCBI taxonomy): Eukaryota > Metazoa > Chordata > Actinopteri > Trachichthyiformes > Monocentridae > Monocentris > Monocentris japonica. Next base: position 761 of record OOFE01049931.1, read on the forward strand.
TTGCCGTTATGTTGCAGGTGATCCTGATCTTGACTAAGCTGTATGACTTCAATCTTGGGGCTGTTACTGAGAGCTCTCTTTGGAGGTAAGGGGTTAAATCTTTTTTTTTTCTCATTTTGCCTTTTCCAACTTGATATAAAAATTAGGTTACGTCACCAATGTAGGAATTGTGTAAAAATGCAAAAGCAGCACCCTAAATACAGTAGGAAAATAAGATATTCATAGTGAATGCAGTATACAGTAAGTATGATTTATAGCAGCCTCCCTCGCTTGGATGTGAACAACCAAGTTATATTGGAAACCAATATGAAATATGTTTTAATAAAGCAATCTGAAATAGCTCACACTGAAGCACCCTGCTCTCTGCTACCTACTGTTCCAAAGACAGAGAATGGAACAGTATTTTAGACAAGACCCAACCTGTTTTCTTTCTGTCATCTGCAAGGATTCTTTTTGAAAGGATATATTTTGAAAAATAATCTAGAAGATTTATTTAAGGTATTCTTTGCATGGATCGAAGGTTCTCTTTCCCTGACCTAGAAACTTCCTGATGCAGTTTTTGATTGATTGGCATCCCTAACCTTTTGTTTCAGAAGCAATTGACATGCAATTGCTACTGTATAGCCATGGTAATACCATTCACTGCGTACTGAGAGGTGAATTACAGTGCCCTGTCAGATCATAAATAAGAATGGAATTCATTAAGGATTATACCACGGAGCAATCCACCCTCTGATGTGCCTTTCTTTCTCACCTTTCCTAAAGCCTGCACGAAACTCATTTCATTTTGAAATACACCTGAAAAGAGACCATCAGTTCGCCAAGCATAGAGCTTCAAATTAATTTCTGTTTTACCAGAGGGCTGCTAAGATTTACACACGACTTGACACGTTTTGAAATCCCATATTGTGTACAGGAGGTATTCCATCAAGGTGTCTGCTTAACAATGACACCACAAGTAAATTAGAGTGTACCTCAGGGGGTGCATGAGGGCTCTTTGTATGACTATTAGAAAAGGAGACATTTGAATATTATGAAAAGAAATTGGAGTAAATGATTTCTGTGATAACACAATAAATGATTTATGACTACAGCCCCAGGCCCCTGTTGGTGGCAAAATGCAATTTGAAGATCAATGGGTGCCTTACAGAAGCTATCTAACAAGCATCAAGTTCTCGTGATGATGACTGCCTTTTCTGCTAAAGTAACTTCACACTGTAATAACTTCATTTAAGAGGCTTCCACAGCCACAATCAAAGAGAGACATGTCAACTGAAAGAAATACGTAAGCATAAATCCAAATGTGTTTAGGGGTAAGCCTTTGAAAACAATGTCAACAGCAAATGGAGTGATTCAGCTTAATGCACACACAATGATAGCAGACACTGGATATCTATCCAATTATGCAGTGAAATTACATTTGGAGGCACTCAGGTAGAACTGAAAGAGTGGATTGGCTGTTTGTGGGGAGGACAAATATAAGCATGAAGAATGAAGAGACAAACACATCTACCCTTGTCATGGGATGCTGGAGCTGGTAGGGGACAGAGAGCATTTAGAAGAGCAAGGATCTTTACATGTTCTTCATTTGTTTGTTGTTGTTGTTGTCCACTCAGTTACTCAGTATGCTGTCGCAGACATAAATGCCCCATTTTATTCCAACATAGGCCATTTAGTTAATGAGAGCCAGGAACCAGGGCTCATTTGTTTTCCTCTTTTTTACAAGTTATAACATTATTCACACTCTCCTTACACATGCAGCTAGAGCATGTCACACATTAGCTGCTTTGCTGTAAAGGAATTAAAATACATCAAATGTTCTCTTTCCAGCAGCGAGGGGATGCAGGAAAAATATGGAAATCAGTTAGTCTGTTGACAATAATAAGCACAAAAGGCCTCTGTGGCACTGATTTAAGAGAGATGCATGAAGGGGGATTTCACCACTGACCTGGAACGGAGGATCTCACTTTCCTTCTTCACTGTATTTGGGGTACAAACTTGTATTTGAGTAGACAGAGAATAGTCCCTGATACAGTGTGTTCATCATTCAGAGCATTGATAAGTTAAAATTTGTCTCTCTTGGATGATAAAAATCAATGTCTTTGTTTTACTCAAACATGTAAAATGTTTTTGTCGCTGTTTCTAGATCTGTGGATTATGGAAGCACCTATGCCAAACTCAATGACAAAGTGGGTTCAAGGACGGTTTTAAGTTACCTCTATGTCTGCCCAACCAATAAGAGGAAGGTTAGCAATTTCTTTATTTCCTTGTTTTCTTCTCTAAGCTTGGGCCTGACGTCGAATTGCTGCGAAATGACAGCATATAAACCTTTCATATGAAGTACAGTTGTCTATTCTCTCTCTTGCGCACTCTCCTTCTCCCTCTCCCTCTAATGCTGCATCTCTCTTTTGGCCCTCTGTACTTTAGATAATGATGCTTAGCGACCCAGAGATAGAGAGCGCTGTTCTCATCAGTTCAGATGAAGGGGCGAGCTTTGAGAAGCATCCCATTAACTTCTATATCCAGAGCCTGCTCTTCCACCCTGCACAGGAGAACTGGATACTGGCTTACAGTCATGACAGCAAGGTAGCAGGAGCTTTTGAGTGATCCAGAATTAATCCTTAGCTGAAAGTAAAATATGGTGATGAAATATGTAATCTGTTCTGTTTTGCATTTGTTTTTGTTCTGCTCTGGATGTGATCATAGGCTTGCCGTGTATTCACAATATCTCTCTCCCCCTGATGGTTGGTCCCATTTTATTTTGCAGTTGTACAGTTCACTGGACTTTGGGAGAAAATGGCAGCTTGTTCATGACAATGTGATGCCAGGGCGATTCTACTGGTATGGTTATATGGATTCTATTTACGAGCTGAAGTTTTGTGCCGTGACGGCTTATAATTTGCATTATTACAGTGTTCATAACTATATGCTGTCAAAAGGATCCAGTGATCTCATGTCAAAAACAGATCTTCCCAAGACAATCAACCACAAAAGTACTAGGCTGATTAAATCCATGCCATGTAGGCTTGAAAGAATACTGTGCTCCTTTTTTCTATGGTGCACATACGTATGACATGCTGCTTTTGTTGTCAGTCATTTGGTAATCTGAACTGCACAAGCACAAGGCAGTGAATATAGATGCAAGCCCAATTATCCCTGTTTACTATGGTATGTGTCAAGCCCAAGTGCGATTTGAGCGAAGAAAGAAAGGACATTGTTTGGAGGACATCCTCTCCACATGCATGAACAGCCAGACATTTGATAAACAATGGTGCAGTGCGTATAGTGGCACCCCAAACGACACAATACACGTGTACTTGAAAACCAATGATTTATACACAATGTTTCTGATATTTTTTCAAAACAGTGTTGCAACCGTCTACATTTCACCACATTAGATATTAATGTGAATTGCTGAGGGAGTTGACTAGAATGGCTGGTCTCCTTTGTATTGTAAATCCACACCCCTCCCCTTGTCCTTTCCTTTGTTTATGCTTGTACAATTTGAGGTTAATTGCCAGAAGTGGCACAAATTTGATGTCCGGTACATTGATTGATTCACAGGAGATCAAAACATATTGTTGTCAGTTTCACAGAATAGGGCTGTGTTACTCCTCTCTCAACCCTGCCTCTCCCTCGATTCCCCTTCTTTTTTCACCATTCATCTTCCTACCCCTCCTCCTCCACATGGTTCTGCTCCTCTCCATCTTCTCCTCCTCCTGCTCTTTCAAGGGCGGTAATGGGACTGGATAGAGAATCAGACGTGGTCCACATCGAGACGCGCATTGCAAAAGGCCGTGAGTGCTATACTCCAGTTCGCCACAGTAGCAAGACCCACAGGACCCCTTGCCTCTCATTTAGAGCGAGGTCACTGGGAAGATGAGACCTGTTCTACTGTTCAGATTGGTCCCAGAAGTCTTGTAAAGCGGAATAGGTGTCTCCTGACAAAAAGGGAGAATTATAGTGGGCTGATCGATGTTTCTTGGTCTTAATCTATCCCCAGCTTCCCATAGAAGAAACTCAACTCTCCCCTCCAAAACAGCAGACTATATTCTGTCAAACCAATTACAGGGCTTTCCTGCAAAAAGCTATATCTGGATTAGCATACAAACACATTTGATCTCACGTACTAACATTCTGCACTGTGGCTTTATTGTCTCTGACTGTGTGACATAAGTGCTTCTATTTGTCTTGAACTAGGAATCTGGTAAATTATTTTGTATTGTAAAGGATATACTGTGTAGCATTAGTGGTCCAACATTTGATTTTTTACTATTTGTGCAATTACCCAGCCATAAAGTGGTCCCAGAACTGTGCACGTACAGTATATATAGCATATTAAACGTCTACAATGCATACAAAGTAGTGTTTTAAGGAAAGTGGTTAGTAAGTTACTGCTGATTGATCTCCCGTTGCCTTTTTCCAGGTGCCCAGTATGTAAAGTGCCGAGCCCAACGATGCACAGAAGCCCACAGACAGTACCTCTTCCCTGGACATGTAGACACCAACTCCCTGGTTGTGCAGGATGAATATGTTTTCACACAGGTTTGTATACTAATACCATTATGTTTTCCTTCAGGTTTGTAATTCTTACTATATTAAATTAGACAAATTGCTTTCATCTTTCACACAAAGGGTGCTGTTTCTGTGAACTTCTTTTGCCGCCTGTGCATCCAATTCATGCTTTTCCATCAACACTTACATAATGGCTTTCTCCCACACACCTGTTCCCCACTGGCCCAGTGTGCGGTTTTGATCATTTTTTGTCCTGTTCATGTCAAGGCATGCTCAATATCTGAGTCTCTGCACAGACATTCTCCATACCAGAAAATGTGTTTGCTTGCTGAGAGTACATGGTAGGGAAACCTGTCAATAGACAGGCTGGCGTCCTTATTACAATTCAAACTGACTTTGACTCCTATTAGACGGTGGCAGTCAGTGTCATTGTTAGAGATTTAATTTCAAGTGCCCTCTGCTGTCATTGATTTCCATCTACAGCTTAGTAATTTTCTGTCTGTATTGGTCAGCCTTGGTACATTTGCACAGTTCTATTAGACTTAAAGTCCAAATAAGTTTGAGAAACCAAATCAAATGGCAATGTTTTCTGGGGCTCAAGGTTGGTAGTGAGTCACCCTGCATTTGCTTAATATGAATAAATGTTCCTAAATGTTTGCTGTTTATTTCTAATTCATTTATCCATAGATTTAATCTTTTGATATGATATGATGTTGCAGCAGTAATACTGGTGGTGACCCAGTTTCACTTTCAACACATTTAATCCACAGACTTCATTGGAATGGCTGCAATCTAAGAATGGAAATGTCTGAAAAAATATCACAGTGTGATTCAAAAATGGCGATTCGATAAAATGTCTAAATTGAATTTAGCTAAGATGAGATTGACTGTGGGCAGAGGCAGGCATGAGGAAGATGTTGGTGAAAATAGCTGGACACAGCTGGTGTGTCTGCGAGGAACTGTGGTGGCACAGATGACTTTCTTGTGACTTTCATTGCTTGGGGCAGTTGGATTTAACTTGACAAAGAGTAATGAGGTTATCGATTGGCCTACAACGAAATAAGCAGTCTTCAACACCTCTAAAGTCTCTTGGGAGAGAAGGAACAGCCAAGTGCAACATCCTCAAAAAATGTGGCCTGGGAAAATGCAGCTCATTGATTTTCGATAGATTATTCCATTAGAGCCCTAATGTAGTGTGTTGGGGGACAAACACCATCCCTCTAGTTGATTAGAAAATAAGCTATCAAGTAGTGTCGCTATGCCTGTGAGTGGATAGGAAAGTGGTAGTGCATTAAGCTCTTCAAGACGCACTGTAGATAAAGCCAACACAATTTTCAGTACCTTAGCTCTAGGCTAATTGAGATAATGAGAATAATTTTTGTTTTGCTTGTGATTTTGCTCTGCTTTCTTCACAGTGGAGTGTGTTTTATTAGTCAGTCATAGGCTGTGAATTAATGTACCTCCTCAAGGAGCTGCTTTAGCTTCATTTCCTCTTTTACCACAGGATTACATTTAGGACGATGGCAATTCCTTTCATACATGTCTGGCAAAAACAATATATTTTTTTTCCCATTTTATTATTATTGTTGACAACTACATAGTCCTCTGTGTGGAAAACATTGTATGCCCATGGGACCAATCAAATTGAAAATGAAAAATATAAAAGCTATTTTCTGGATTTTTGAAAAAAATATTTTGTTTCTCCAAGACTGAAAAATAGAAAATGGTGGGTTTCCGCTTTCCCAGTTGATAAAGCTTCTTTGGCTTCATTCCAAAGGTGACCAAGTCGGGACGTGCCAGCTACTTTGTGTCGTACATGAGAGAATCATTCAAACGGATGAAATTACCTAAATATTGTCTACCCAAGGTAAGCTCTACCCTCAAATAATAACAGGTTGTGGTATCATAGGGGAACATGAGGTTTGTTTTTGTTCTAAATTGCTTTTAGTTTTTTTAGGATCAATGTGGTAAATCTCCATTCTTTTATAAAGAAATGTGATCATTTATTATATAGTGCATCAGATGACCTCTCTTTTAAGTCTCTTGCTCTGCCTGTTTGTGTTGCTTGCTTATACCTATCTGTCATTCTCACTCTTTCTGTTTCTGCCTCCCTCTCTCTCTCTCTCTCTCTCTCTCCATTCACACTCACACATTGTTACAGGACATGCATATTATCAGTACAGATGAGAAGCAGGTTTTTGCAGCAGTTCAGGAGTGGAATCAGAACAACACTTACAGCCTGTACATCTCAGACTCCCCTGGGGTTTACTTTACCATCTCATTGGAGAATCTAAGAACTAGCAGAGGACCTGCTGGCAACCTACTAGTCGACTTTTATAAGGTGCATAGTCAATCCTTGACTTCTTCTTTCACGGCACAGTGAACTGCAAACTTATTACATTCAGCACAAAGCACTCATTATTTTACTTAACTGCGATTATAATCCTTCTAGGCATTATCATTATAATCAATCAGCCTGGAAAGCTTCTGACAAATTAAATACATTGTTTGAACTAGCTTGTGCGGTATAACTCAGCTGTTAATTTGCAGTTTTGTTTCTCCTTCATAGGTTGAGGGGATAAATGGCATGTATCTAGCCAACAAACTGGTGGATCATCAAGTGAAGACTTTTATCACATACAACAAGGGACAAACATGGGCCCTCCTGCCAGCTCCTGCCACGGATGTGGCTGGAAATAACCTTCACTGCATTCTGGTGAGCTTGAGCCTTCTGGCTGAATGAATGTTGTTATTCATGGGAAATGAAGCTTCTGACATATATCATTCATCAAATGTTTCAACCTCATCGGCTGTGCTTTGGATATTCTTTGATTTAGAGCCATATTTGCCCAAGGCCAGGTGCCCGTTTACCTTTTTAGTTTCCTAAATGGCCAAGAAAATGCTTGACTTCGAATAGTCTTATTTGAAAGTCTATGGCTTAGTGTATGACACAGAGTGTTGTCACGTTTAGTTTCAGGGGTTCAGATTTTCTATTAACCTCAGAGATTTCAATTTACTACCTGTAGTCACTGTCAGCACTGGACTAATGAATGCTAGATTACTGTGAATTACAGTAAGTGGCCCATGTTTTTTTGTGCCAGATATGCTTGATATTCAACTACGCATAAAGCAGGGCTAGACATAATTCATGTTGCTCAGCTAATATTAGGTTACATGTTTTTTCACTGTCATACAAATACAATACAATTTGTGCTCTTGTCTGCTTCCTGCCCGCCTCCCACCTTAGCTGTTTGAAAGGCCTTATTGAAGTGCTCGAATCTGAGAGATGAGTCAAAATGATTTGAATCCATTTTACCAGATTTATCAGTGCATCTTGGAGAATTTTAATTACATGCCTTGTTTGCTTTTGAATGAAACAATTCAAATGCCCTCCTTGTCCTCGCAGCCATTTTCATTTTGCTGGCAGAGTAAATTAGGGGAAAAAGCATCTTTGTTTCATAAGTGGTCTCTGAAAATGTTAGCACTTTTCTCTCAAAAGGGAGAATAGTTTGTTGGCAAAGCCAACGATTCATTATCTCAACTTGTGCTTGATTGGAAACCATTTTGTTGACAGCCATTTTGTTCACTGCATCTGCACCTGGAGATGTCAGAGAACCCCTACACATCTGGACGCATCTCTAGCAAAGACTCCGTACCAGGGATCATTGTGGCTACAGGTACAATTGCCAAATGGAAATGCAATTTTTATAGAACAAACAAACTGATCACCGGTGGGTTTCTCGAAAGGTGTCATAGCACTAAGAATATCTTGAAGTAGTTCTTCAAGACATCGGTTCATTTCAAGAATGTTTCCCTGAAACCATTCATAACTAGAATAAGTAGAATGTGAAATCTCTCGTTCGTTTACGACATCCTGGCACTAGTGGTGAGATTTCACTTTGCAGCTGCCATGAAGGCAAGATCCAACTGGATCCTACTCTGCAGGCAGCGGTCTTACCTAAACTATTAATTTAAATAAGCCTCACTCCACAACATCAAAAACATTAGCATTTCCTTTTTACTCTGGTTCTTATTGTAAATAAATAATGTATTTATTATTAGGCTATGCTGGAACCTCCGTTAACATAGTCCTTATGCAGTAATCTGGCACTGGTCTAAGCATATCCCAGAATAAAATGTTGATTATAGCATGACAGAGTGATTGACGCATTGAGGATGATGAGCAAGTCATGAGGAATTTTAATTCCACAATCCAGTCCATTGAATGAATCATTTGGCTCATGCTGACCACACAGCAGTAGCCTATAATGCCATTAGGAGGCTAAAGCTTTGAGTATTCTCTCTCTGATAAATGGAATCAAATTGCAGTATATTTTATTTGTGCATTTAAATATATGTGTAGCCTAGCCTACATTCAAAATCTACATGTGACAAGATAAAGTTCATAGCTATATGAGCTATATCTAATTCAAAGTGTTAATTCCAGTTGATGGTTCTTCAATGGACTTGTCATGCTTTCATCTCAGGAAATTATTCCTTTTATTGACCTGTGATGCCTTATAGTGACGGAGTTCTTGAAGGTGAACTTCAAGTAGTCCTTGAAATGTTTTCGTTACAACATCTTTTGGGAAATGCAGGTGAAATTTTTAAGAACCTTCTTGAAACTGTGCATGAAGTATGTTGCGAGTTTTCAAGATCATTTGCTATCGGGAAACCCACCCCAGATGAGGTAACCCCTGGCAGAGGTGCTTTGCTTTGAGACTTTGGTAACTAATTTTGCATCATCAACAAAGCTATCTATGGTTTCTTAGGTAAATGCATTATAGCAGTACAACCACCAAATACACATAGCTAATCACAGTGTTCTCTTTCTGACATAGTAATTTGATAGGTAGCTGGAAATTCGACCCCTAAATCATATTTTGGGTGAGATGATTAGGTAGCAGTAAGTCACAAAGTTGTCCTCCAGTGGAGAAAGGACAAAATAACTATAAGAATTTTATCAGATGATGGTTGTGCATAGGTGTGTTATGGCTCTCCAGTTAGCCGAGTCTGTACTATGCAAATATATATCAAATTGTTTGTCTTTTTGTACTCAGGAAATATTGGAACAGAGCTGTCCTCCACCAACCTTGGGATGTTTATAACATCTGATGCAGGGAATAGCTGGAGACAGGTGAGAACCATCTGGGCCTACACAACATGCTATGTTATGTTGAACAGATGTTGTGTATTCATGTTGAATGTGTGCTATCATTAGTGGAGCAAATATGTTTGATGTTTTTGAATGTTCTTTAATACAGATTTTTGAGGAGGAGCACAACATTTGGTTTCTTGACAATGGAGGTGCTTTGTTGGCAGTCTTACATGCAACAGCACCAATTCGACACATATGGTATGTGTAGCTACGATACACATAACTGTTTCGAAACAATAGCTGATTTCATAACTTGGTGTGGAAAGCATATCAGTGAGGTTGTAGTAGCAAATTACCTAGAGACAATCCATTTCACAGTTCACATTTCATTTTTTTTGGGTTGCTGGGTTTTCTGAGTTACTTTTTGAAATGCTGATGGGCATAGATTGCATGGTTACTGTAGCTGCTTCAAAACTGTCATCATTTTCAACACATAGTGTCTGTTACTGCTTTGCAATTTTGTTGGGTATGATGGTTTGAGTGCTTTTATGTAACTACACTTTTATGTAGAGCAGGTTTGAAATATGAGACTAAGAAGGTCCAAGTCCTCATGTTGTTAGAGCTTTTTTCACACTATCTACTTTGATGTCCCCACACACACTACAGCCCTGTCAGCAGTGATTAAGCTCTGTGAAAGGTGATCTGAAATCTCTCAAATGTATTGCTAATGTTACAATGTGACTCATACATCTCTTTTTTATTCTGTCGCCTTTAGCATTCACCTGGAGCTGAGAAACATTTGTTCTATTGTAGAGTGTTGTCTAGATAATTTTTCACATTGAAAAGTCTTAGACAGACAGACAGACAGACAGACAGATAGATAGATAGATAGATAGATAGATAGATAGACAGATAGATGGACAAATAGATAGATAGATGGATGATAGATAGACAATTAATTAACCATCTCATGCATTTTCATAAACACTGCTGTTGCTTTTTGATTTTGTACAGGATAAGTCTAGACGAAGGTAAGAAATGGGACCGCCACAGTTTCTCCTTGGCGCCTCTCTATGTGGATGGAGTTTTAATGGAGCCAGAGACAGAGAATCACATTATCACGTAAGTAGAGAAAGAAAGCATAGTCCAAAGGGAATAAAACAAATATCAGGCTGGAGAAATGAGGTGTACTGCTAGTATAAACAAAGAAAGGTTCACTTGTTTCTGCTTTGTATTTGGTCCCCTATGAGTGAAACCAGTTAAACTTCTCATCAGTGGGGATGCTATCTTGTTTGTCAACATGAATAACAGACTTGAGATTGCAAGTCCTGTTGTTACACTATCATGTCAGATGAATGACTATACCCCCAGATAGTTCCTCATGAATCTTGCATTTTTTTCTAATCTTTTTTCCAGTTTCTTTGGACACTTCAGCCATCGGTCAGAATGGCAGCTGATCAAGATAGACTACAAAGGCATCTTTAACAGGAGATGCATGGATGGAGATTACCAGACATGGCATCTACATAATAAGGTAGCAGACATGTTGAACATTATTGATTTATCGTCCACATCAAAAGGTGCATGTTTGGCTACTGTCACTGTAAACACAGTAGGTACGCACATGCGTAAACAGGAATCTTTCTTTTTTTCTATTTTTCTTTCTTTCTTTCTTTCTTTCTTTCTTTCTTTCTTTCCAATCAATCTCATGACAAACTACTGCATTATGTTTTTTTTTTTTTGATAGGGAGAGCCATGTGTGATGGGTGAGAAGCAGATCTATATGAAGCGCAGGCCGGGCAACCATTGTATGCTGGCCCAGGACTACTCCAGAATCTATTCCTCTGAGCCATGCCTCTGCAGAACCTATGATTTTGAATGGTAATGACTTTCACATCAGGAAATATCTCAGATGTGCATCCCTTCTGATCCTTCATTTCTTTCGTAATATGTTCACCAGATAGCACATCAATTCAATTGTATTTAATTACTGTTCTTCATAGACATTTGTAATCATAAATAGTGTCGGTAAAGTGTCGGTTTGTTCAACTTCATGCCTTAGGGTTAACCCTAACTCTAACCCAGTTTATATTCCCATATTTAGCCAATATCAATCTAATTATAGTTTGCAATTGTAGCTGTGAGTTAGGAACTTTCCATACTGTGATTTACATAATGTCAAATGAGTTATTAGAATTCAATTAATAATTCATGAATTGCTAAATGAATTTTAAATGTCTTTTATCCATCTGTGTGAAATTCTGTTTGATCCTGCTTGTCTGACAATCATGTCTCTAGTTATGGTCTTAAAATAAGTCATGGAGCTCTAACTGTGAAGTATTTGTGCCTGACTGCAAAAGCTTGTTGCCGAGGCTATTTGAGGAGCAGTGTTTATCATTTTATAAACACTTTTTGTTTTGGCAGTGATTATGGGTATGAACGCCAGGCAGATGGGAAGTGCTCCCCTGCTTTTTGGTTTAATCCAAATGCTGCCACTAAAAGCTGCAGCACCAGCCAAAGCTTCCTTAACAGCACGGGGTAAGTGGCCCCAATGCTCTATCCTTCACAAAACAATATTGTTAAATTTCTAGTTGTTTTATATATGGTCTAGGACACAAACAATAAATGTTTGACTTCCTCATAGTCCAGTAAAGGTTCTGGTTATGACACAAAAGCTGGCATTGATTGATTGAGTTTTGAACATTATGCTTGGAAGGTATCGGAAGGTTTTGTCCAATAACTGCAAAGAGGCAGGGAAGAACGTTTACTCCCCCAGGAGACAGGCTTGTCGTCCTACACCTCCCCAAGGCCTCCGGTTGTCCACCAGTCAAGGAGAACTCAGTGCTACGGTTGGAAGCAATGTCACCTTCTTGGTCTATCTGGACGATGTGAGTCACCTAAAGATGTGGCTTCATTATTACACATAGGCGCAGTTAGTAGTAGTAGCATTAGTACTGGTATTCAATAATGGTGATATGTTTGTTTGTTTAGGAGGATTTTTTGGACAGGTGCACGTTCATGACTCACTCAGACGTTTGCCTCTCTGCATTTACTTATCTCTTCTCAGTTGAGTTTCTTTCTCTCTCCCCTCCCGTTATCCTGTGAAGTAATTATGACACAGTTTATACTAGTAGGAAATCTCATCGCAAGCCCTTTGGTGGACTGCACCTCCTTGTGTTTGGTTAAGAGCAGTATCTTGACTTAAGCCATCTTGACAGATGCCATGTTTTACCTGTTGTCCACAGGGAGACTCGCTGAGGACCAATATCCAGCTAGACTTTGGGGACGGCATCAAGATCACATACTCTAATCTGAGCAGGGCAGATGATGGAATCAAACACGTCTACAGAACCACTGGGATTTACCGAGTGACAGCTTATGCTGAAAACAGCCAGGGTTCTGACAGCAGCTCACTGTTTTTACACATCACTAGTATGTGAATAAGAAATATCATTCCTCATTCCTGCTACAGTGGATATAGCATGAAACTCATCTCTTTTATGGACAGTCATGTTTCCACGAGATGAAATGAAATTCCATTTCTATCATGACATTATTAGTGTTGTATTACTATCATGCATCACTGACATTTGAGTTTCAAAAACACAAAACCATGTAATTGGGGCTAATGTAGAACAGCTGAAATCACAATAGAGTTCAATATTTGCTGAATATATGTGTGCATGTGTGTGTGTGTGCTTTCATGTGTGCATGCACATATTTCTGTGCACGTGTGCGTATGTGTGCATGCATTTATTAATGCGTGTGTGGTGGTGTATGGTGTTGCTGCCTCAGGTCCAGTGGAGCGTGTATATCTCTCAGCTCCTATTGTAGCCATCAGGGGGAAGGAGGCTAATCTCACTGCAGTGGTTTGGCCGAGCCACTCTAGAACGCTGACCTTCTTCTGGTGGTTTGAAAACAGCTCCGAGGTGAGATGCTTCCTCCTCTTCCTCATACAGTTCTTCCACACAGACTTTTTCCATTCTCCCTCCCTTCCCTTGATGTCCTTGTGGTGTTTACAATGTAAAAATGTTAAGTCGCTTGAGGTTTCATGCAAATCATGTGAAATGTGCTGGGACTGCACGTGACTGCCGGGTATCTATGTGGAGGATCCACCTTGGATGGCTGCTCATATTTATTTATCACCTTGATTGTGTTCACCACAGCACCCTTCGTTATACAGTGTGTCAAGGACCCTATGTAGCGCTCTGAATACGGCTGAGAGGATGTGCTTTATTCCATGTAATTCTCTCTTATTTTTCCTTTTGAAAACTAGCCCATTATAACTTTGGAAGGAAGCATCTCGTACACGTTTCTGAGAGAGGGAATAAACAAGGTCACGGTCCAGGTTGCTTCTGGGAGCACCGTGATGCAGGATTCAAAAGTTATAACTGTTAAAGGTGAGTAGGGGGAGACAGTCCTCAAAAGCCTTTAATTGGTGCGATGCACGTCACATGAATATGCAGGGAAAGCACCTCTCGGTCCACATTGCAAGCACTGCCATGTTAATGTCAAATGTGGACTTATCTAATGAATAAAATGTCACGGTAAGTTAACATGAAATGTAGAGGAGCAATTATCTTCAAGTCTTAGGTTATCAAATGAAAAAAGACATAAAACTACTCATCAAATTCATAAAAAAAACCAAACAAATCAAATCACCCTAAAAAAATCATTCAAATTCTAAGGGCCGTTATTTCGTCTTTTCCTAGAGTTCTTCAGGTCACTGCTGTTGTCATTCTCACCAGCTCTTGACGAGCACAACCCTGACATCCCAGAGTGGAGGGAGGACATAGGGCGTGTGGTGCGGTCAACTCTGTCACAGGTACATGAAGTCCCTCTTGCTCTGGGACCTTTCCTGGAGCCACCATGGACCATCAATGGCTCTTAAGGCCATTATTATTTTATACCATGGAGCATGGCATGGAGGTCTGCCTGCAGTGTTGATACAGCATTCATGAAGTTTTATGGTCAATGTGATTTTTTTACCTATGAAGACAATAACAGGACATGGTAATGCAGTGTGTGCCATTCTCCCCCATTTATATGATTTGAACCTGATGTCAAAATGTTTGCCATGCGACACTGCGTGAAATTAAATTTTGGTTTAGAGATTTCTGCATAAGATCTACTGCAGGGTAGCCCAAAGTTTAACGTCCACAGTACAGGCCTGTTGTTCCTGTGACCTGTTGTTGCAGGTGTCTGGGTTTCCTGAGGACCAGCTGCTGGTGTCACTGTATCCTGGTCTTCCAAGCGCAGCAGAACTCTTCATCCTGCCTGACATACATACACCATTCGAACACAAGAGGAGGAGTGAGGAGGCCCTAGAGGGGGTAAAATTTAAGCGCTGTCATGAGAATGTTTGGTCAAGGTTATATGTTGCAAGGAATTTGACATTAGCAAAGTTTCTGATTGTTTATTGTGGTATAATGTGTCATGTTTTTGTCAAATACCTAAAACAGATATCAGATATTTTTGTCACTGCCCTGAACCAAGGCTTGATCCAGTTTGAGTTGAAAGCTGATATTCACATTATTGTGTATATCACACAGCAAACTTTGGGTAAGTTTTCATAACCTTAACCAGTTACTTTTGCTCACTTGCTCACTAGCCGTTACTTTTAAAAGCCAAATAATTACAAACTAAGGCCTCATTTATTCCATAGCTCTTCGAATCCATGATGCATTTGTTTGGCTTTATCTTTGCCTTTGGTGAGATAATGGATGTGTGTCTTCCTTGGAATGATTTGACATTCTTTGCTGCCCACACACTGAAATGATAAAACATCTGATGGACAACAGTATTCCCTGACGGTGATTTTTATCATACTGTATATCACAGAAGTTGAATATTTTTCCCAGTACATATATTTTGTAGCTAGCAAGCTTAGGTTGATAGACAGTAGTTCTCTTTGAAATTAGACGATCAATAAGATGATTGACAAAGAAGGTATTTGGTATGCACTGAGGAAAATCAGCAGGGTCAGTTGGATATTAGCATTTTGCAAAAACGTGTCGATCAACCTGGCATGGCGTTACCCTTTTCATCCACTGACTGATCTGTCTTCATTTGTGTCTGCATACAAAGGTCTGGGGTGCCTTTAAAAGGATACGGAAAGGTCATAGACTTCATAGGCTTCTTTCTAAAGGAGAGAAAGATGGGCGGTGAGGGGCAATACTTTGAATATTGCACCTCAGCATTTTAAAAGCCATGACCAAGCATAAAGCACCCGCATGTAGAACCCCAGCGAGAGACAGCAGGACCTCCTTTTAATGCCTCAAGGGGATGACAGACAGGGAACAGTTTCCATGACACAGGGTAATGAAACTGACCTGGGTTTGTTGAAATATGAAGTTGTCTAGAAAAGTAAGGAAGAGGTTCAGCGTATTTGTCTTTGTGGTCCCATATATTGTTGAAATGTGAAACATATTTGATGTGTCTGTTTTTCTGTGTTTCTACAGCACCACTTGTGGATTCAAACTCCATCCATAGTGGGTCAGCCATGCTGATGCTGCTCACTGTGGTGTTTGTTGGTTTAGCGGCATTCTTCATCTACAAGTTCAAAAGGTATGTACTCTGAAGTCAAGAAAGTCATTTTTATCAATTTCACTCATAAGTTGTTTTTGAAATTCTAGAATTTGTGTTGTAAGTGAAACCTATTGCGTGGATGGTCAGCAATCTCCTCACTACTAGGAAAATCCCTTGGATCCATGTCCAGGCTGAGGACAGTCATGAGAAGGAACCAGAAGTGATCAGTACAGTGGGTCAGAATGACAACATGTCCAAGGTTAAGCTCAGCGAGTTCCCCTCTCAGAAAGAGCTCATGGAAAAAGATCTAGAGGCCAGGAGCAGAGGTAAGTTGGCTACATATTTACTATCTACCACAGTCTAGGATGACTGTGTACGTAAAAATATCAAAATAACTGACTACAGTCACAGTGGTGTCCAATCATGTGCCACGGAGGGCCAAGAGGCTGCAGGTTTTCCTTCCAACCAAACACTACACTACACACTACAGCAGCTGATTTCAAGCAGAGAGGAGGAACTCATTTGTGAAATCACCTGGT
This sequence comes from Monocentris japonica, assembly GCA_900323365.1. Classification (NCBI taxonomy): domain Eukaryota; kingdom Metazoa; phylum Chordata; class Actinopteri; order Trachichthyiformes; family Monocentridae; genus Monocentris; species Monocentris japonica. The sequence goes on from OOFE01049931.1 coordinate 17,441, forward strand.
GCAGTCATTGGTTGGAAGGAAAACCTGCAGCCTCTTGGCCCTCTGTGGCACATGATTGGACACCACTAGATGATTGTGTATGTATAGTTCTTACGTGCAGAAATTTTAGGATCTATACATTTTACAACTCAAAGCATAGGTGACAGCTGAGGTGCAATGTTTTAATGCCAAGAATTCATGCCTGGGTAGCATCTGGATTTGAGACATGTTAATGCAAGTGTTAGAGGTTGATACTGAGGGGTGACCTGCTAAAAACAGTGTCACTGAGGATCTGTTTTGAACAAAATCTTTAACTGTATTTATTGTAGTGCCAATAATTTAGCTGTGCATTGCAATTACATTGTTTCAGTCTTATTCAAATAATATCATGTGAAAAATTTCTATGGGTGAGCTACTGTACATTAAAGTCCACCACAGATCAGAGCTGCCAAAATCTCTTTGTTATCAATGCAATAAGCAATATATTTACAATTGCTAAAGCATTTGGTATTGTAGCACCTGCACAGTAACCAGATGATGTGCCTGCTCAGTTATAAAGACATGTCAAGTTGACAAGTAAACTTTTTGATTGGAATGGTTGACATCCATTGTCATGTCTTTTAGAGGAAAACTATTTGTGTTTGACAAAAGTAGCATTGCAGTGCTCCTGACACAGACATCTGGGCTGCAGGCCTTTTTTCTGGTCACTCATCACTTTGGCTATTCTTCATTTCTCAGCTGTTTCTACCTTTCCAAGACCTTGCTGATCTGAAACAAATTAACTCCTTTTTGGTTGACTTTGAAACTTTTTATTTACAAAGGGCAGAGCAGCATGAGGCCTTTGATTTGGGTTTGCTAGGTTAAATTAATTTACAACCTGCTCCTAAAAGATTTCATGATTACACTGAGGCTGGCTGCGGTTCTCCTGTGATTCTCATGCAGTCTGTTTCTGGCTTGGATACAAATGCTGTCACAAAGTTTAGTCTACTGCATCCAGCATGAATCCTTTTAGGCCAGTTCTACAGGTATATAATAATAATATTAATAATAATAATAATAAGTGTAGGACTAGTTGTAATCCATCCCTCCATTTTAAGAGTATTGCCTTTATTTAAGGAGTTGCTTGTTTTATTTTGGGAGTTGGGGGAATATAAACCAAATTATTGCTTGGGTCCAGTCATTTTCATGTCTTCTCAGTTTAGTGTAAATGTTTTTAGAATCTCTAAGAATCCTAAGTGGTTCTCCAAATATTAATCTGAAAATATGCACAATTTAATGCATTTTAAATCTCATAACAATTTTAAATTTCACATATACATCTTATTTTCTTTTCAAAATCATCTAAACTGAATACATCTCTGGTGAACATCTCTGAATTTAAACTACTGACACAATTCACGGATGAAACTTGTGACAGCGATCCATCTCATCCACTAACTCAACCCTGCTTGAATATCCTAAATAAGGATATTCCCTCTAAACCATGTTAATATCAAATATATTACCCTATATCAAAAATATTTGGTGTTATCATATCTGTGTTGTTCATGTGATTTCAAAGTAGTTGGCTGCTCTGTTTTATATTTTATTATTTGTTTGCATATTTCCAGGAGGGATTGGAAGAAACACAAGGGAATTTCCAAACTGTACTAATGTCTAAGACGTGCACTATATTACAGAGTAAGTAAAGATTGTGGTGTTTCAATTGTGCTCAAATTGTTTTGTTGGCATTGTTTATTTAACGCTCATAGCTGCTATCGTTCACAGTCATGTTTCTACACATATGGATAGACTAAACATGTATTTTACAATACTTTATGAAAATCAATCTACAAAGCCAGGCACTTTGAGGTGTAAATATATTTAATATATTGAAATCTGAAAATTTGACTCCTGTGGATGCTTACCAGAAAGTCTAATGGAATATGTACTTGGTGATGCTATGTTAGATAGCATGGTGCTTTCAACATGACTGTTTCACAGATGCTGTTACACAATTAATAAATGTGATCGACTCAGTGGGCATGGGGCTCTAGCCAAGACATGGAGATGATGAAAACATGTACATAGAACAAGATGGAATGTAAATCTATACAGTAGCCTACTTCTTACTTTATTGTAAAGTCAACCCACTGAACAGGCAGAAAATATGTTTCCATATGTTTCACCATACAGTCTGTATTATGTCCACCTTTTTTACAGTAGCATTCCCTAATGAATCAGTGAAAAAATACATAAGACAATGTTAGGGTAAACAATTATATTATCATGGTGACTTTAACGTTTAACATATTAAACAAATTATTAAACAATTTGTAGTCTAATAGTCTAGTTGTGCAATTGACAAAAGTTGTGCATGATCTATAGTATTGTTCATTTCTTGTTATAATATGAAAATAATTTTGTTTTGAATCATATTTCTTACTGTGAACAAATTTCCATTTTCAAATTGTTCAAAATAAATGTATTTTTTTATGAAATGATTTTTTTTCTATTATGCATATGCCAATATGTTTTTAATGATAATATAATTTTCTGCTGTCTTGTTTTCCTCATAGCAAAACAATACCAGCATGGCATACTTTTGTTGGCAGTAGTAGAAACACACCAATGGATATCAATGTAATGTCTGGATTGCCATCGCACAAACTCAAAAACATGTGGGTTCATGAAGCTTTGTTTTCCCCATAAGAAGTCCTATCTGAAACACAGTTACCTTGTATCAGCCAGGTGTAATATCAGGCTAGACACACCACTTCCTTATGATCCAGGAAAGTCTTCGAAGTCATATTTGTGGTAAGATGTGATAAGGCCTATGTGAGGATCAGTTACTTTACTACTGACTGGGCTTCATTTTGCCTTTCACTCAAGATGCTTTCCATTTAATGAACTGGATTATTATGAGTGTGCAAATGTACAACTGAGCCTACAGTAGAATGATAAGAAACATTATTCTGGCAAGCAAAACTAGTGAGTATGCAGTATTTCCTCCTTCTCTGTCCTCTAATCTTCTAAGAAAAGATTGTACAATAATATAATGATAAAGAGACAGCAGCGTCAGAAGAGAAGAGCTGGAAATGTGTGGTTGATTGGCTTAGCCATGAGGCTGCAGCATCAGGGCCCTTTTTTCTCTGTTTTACATTTTGTTTGCCACTTCAACACTGCTATCACACACCAATCTTCATCACTCCAAAAGCCATCAACTCGCTGAGAGTCTTACTCTCGATCCTGTTTTCCGTCTGAATTAATACCAGGACCTTCCTCTAACTGCCCTGGGATGTTCTGCAGTGCACAATCAAATTGAACGGTGACTATCACTAATGGATGAATCGTTGCAGCCAGACACTATAATGCAGCACTCAATGAAAGGGAACATGCTCATCAATTTCACACTGCGGCTAACACAATATTGCTGTGGGCTATTGTTGTGGGACATTTTTCATTCAAGGTGCTACCCTGTCTGTGAAAACCCTCCTTGAGTGAGTATGAGAGTGTGTGTGTGTGTGTGTGTCTGTTTCCTGGAGAGGGGATAATTAATTTGTTGCACAGTGGGAGAGCCAAGGAACTAGCCCATTAGAATCACTCCAGGCTACTTGGTGCTTGTCATTGTCCTCCCAATTGGCCCTACGGTGTGATGCAAATGGAGGCACTGAAACTTTGGGTATGCTAAACAACACTTGTTACAGACAGAGTAGGACAAGAGTGAGCAAACTGAACTTGCTGCTGTCAATCAAATGTTCAGTTTTTTCATCTCATCTCATCTAGCTGAACAACTCACTGTCAACTGTGATAAATCTGGATTCACTATTTTGTCTTTCATGACGTTTGTTGATTGACTAAGTCAAAGGTCAAAAATAACTGAGCTCTACGGTCAAGTGAACGGATTTTGACAGATGGAAGACAGCGGAAATCAATAGGTTTTGGTCTTGGAATCATGTGTATTTAACAACCAGCCATACCGCACAATCATAAGTTGAGTTTCTGCTTTATTCTGCAACCACTGTTATCCTTTGCAAGATAAAACCAAAAAAAATAACAACCCAAAGAATAATCACATCACTTGTAATGAATGAGTCGTCTAGCCTTTGGCAAATGTAAAATACTGCAGTTCACATTTCTAACATTTCATTTCAAGACTTGCTGTAAGTTTCTTGAAGGAGAAGAAAATATCATGCAAATATGTATACAATTCTATTCACAGATTGATTAATTAAGCTTAACAAAATTTGTTATAGAAATAACAACCACAGAATAAAAACACATCTGATATTGGTGTTGAGAGACAGCGTTTGTCTGATGAGGAGTACGAGTTTATTTATGCTTCAGGCTCAATCTGAGGATTGGAGGGGGAAAGTATGGAGAAGCCTCTAGTCAATTTGTCTTACTGACATATGATGCTGACAACACTTAAAAAGAGTTTGATGAAGAACTTCAGTACTTATCCCAAAGAGACAGCAGCTGACCAAAGCTGTGTGCGTAGGCTGAGCCTTGTTGACAGGAGATATGTCTTCTCTATCTCCGTGTCCCTCGCAGCGAAGGAGACGAACAGATCCGCAGCCTTATGCCCGTCGAGTCCTTGGAGGCAAACCTAGAACAAACTGAAGGCTATGTCTTCTGCATTACTGTAAACTGAGAAAGCGGCAGTGAAGAGATGTTGGTATTATCTTGGTAGATACTCAGTCCAGTCTGAGAATAATTCTAGTCCAGAAAGTAAAAGGTATTTTAACACACTACTTAAAAAAATATACACATATGTCCCTTTGTCACTTCCAGACCCATTTGGAGTTTCAATGTGGCATCATACTTGTATCAACAATACAGTTTATCTTACACAGACCTTTACAGAGACCTCACCATCAGATCAGTTAGAAGAAAACCTTTGTACTGTGTATCAAGGAATACAGCAGCCTGACAGCCTTACAAACTTAGTATCTGTGTGGACAGAAATGATAGCTGATCAACTAAAATATAGATGTAGCACTGTAGCACTTTTTACTGCACACCTGCAGCACTACAGCAAGTGTTTGCTGCACTGTCGGTTCCTTGTTGGACAGGAAGTATTAAAAAAAATGACATTTTATTCTCTTTTCAGACACCAGAATGTACAAGGAATGGTCTGGCAAACAATAAGACATGCGTTTTCTTGCAATGTCTATTCAGATGACTAGAAACAATCAAATATAAGCCATAGTGGCCATTGCAATAGTAATGCAGATGCATGGTCTACATTTGATAGAGGACTTGCACATTGTAGTGCATGATCTGTTTAAAGGGTAGGCTTAACATGTGACTCATGTTAGGATTCATTCAAATGCAGCTGTATGACTTATTTGATTCCCCTAAACGAGAGTCATTGCTCAATTGCTCATCTATATACCTATCCATATCCACTTTCATCATCTGCTTTTATTTTTGTTATGACGTACATAACATTTTGAGTTCTAACGGGACAGGATGGGTACACAGATCTGGGACTAAGATAGAACCCTCCATCTCCTGGATATTGCAAGCTTTCATTTGATGAAAATCTCAAGTGATAAGATTTACTGATTGTACAAAGCTTAATGAATCTGGTTCCCTCACTGTCCTACTCAGATAAGCTATTTCCACATAGTTAAACTAAGTACACTTCGCAAACACAAACCCAAGCCCGAGACCAGGAGACAGTAGAATACTTTGAAATATTATTATACATCACTTCTGTTCTATTGTTTTTATATCTGAGCAGACATGTTGCTGTAACCAGCTGAAACAAATAACTTTGGGTGTACACTATTTACATAAAAAGATCAATGTCCTTGCAAAAATACAAGTATTTTCAGTCAAAAAATGTCCCTTTTTCACGAAGCAAGTATAAATCTGTACAGTCTCCTTAGAGGGATTAGGCAGCACAGTGTGAACTGTTCCATCCATGCATGGGTAGCAAAACACTCGAGACCATTCATTGAGACCATGGTTTCATAGCTTGCTGGAAGTAACTGCCAAAGAAGATGTATTGCTTTCGAGTCAGCCATAGACTCTCAACATTAAAACACATGGGGTGCTTCATCAGAGAGCTTGATGTCTGTGTGAGATGGCAGGTAGCCTGGCAAGGGAGAAGCAAGGAAAGAGACAGAGGAGGAAGTTTATGTAGCTATTTGCATAAGGGTGTATTTCTGCATGCAAACACATTTTTCTTGGATGGTAGTGGCTAGATTGTTCAGCTATGAGTAGAAGTAAATCACCTAGAACTACAGAGATATTTCTTGATGAAAATGCTTTCACCACACCGCTACTTTCCTGATGCACTAATTAATTTATAGGGTCAACAAACTCCCCTAGACATCCTCCTCACTTTACCTTGTACTTTATTGTGTTTCACTTACCTGAGAATACTAACACCATGCTAAAAAGCAGGTTGGCAAATACATTAAGAACCGTATCTTGGCAATTCATATGAAAACATACCAGAAACACCTAACAATATATGAATATCAAATAAAGTCCTGAACTGTGTGTAGTGGGACAATGGATCATTTTTCAAGCAGGAAAGCCTCCAGAGGGGTGAAGGAGGTGGAAATCTTGCAGTTTGCACTCCAGACCTTCCCATAAAGGTTGAATGATGGTTAGATCTGGTGATTGGGGAGGCCATGGAGGTGTTTGACGTCATCCTGGTGTTCAGTTTCCAAATGGCAGTCCTACCATAAATGCCTGCTTTGTGAAGCTCACAACATACATTGTTTGTTGATTTTGTCACACAGTTGTGTCACACAGGTGTGGTGTTTAGCAACCTTTTTGTTTTGGAAAAACTCCCTGCCCACTGGAATTTCAAGACACTCCAACTCCCCCTATATATACACACACACACACACACACACACTCCTTCGCATTTCCAACAGCTCCATGGAGGATGCTTCTACGACCGAGCACCATCATTACATTTCAGACATTTACGAAGCTACGAAGACTAAAAAGCCTCTTTCTCAGGCCAAAAAAGCAAACGACAAAGCAGTATTATTACAGTATTTCCCATTGTGATATATTATTACCTCTTCACTAGACATTTCGGTTGGATCTCTACTCTAATTAGCTGCCTTAATCATCTCTATGTGAAAAAGTGACTTTATTGTTTGTGTCAATTACAGGCTACCGTAAGTCAAGGAGACAAACTGGGGCGTGGGCTGTGCCAGAGACTTGTGTAGAAAGAGATGAGGTCTATCGATGTTTTTGCAATTCCTACTGGTCACCAATAGAGGTCAACAAAGGTCATAATTACTTAATGGCCCTTTATAGTTTAGACATACTGCTAATACGCATTCAACTTAACCATCTAGCTGCCTTTGTAATTGTAAAATAGCAATTTTCATGTGTTGTTTCTGTTATTTTGTCTACCCCCGTATATGTAAATAAAATACAATAACAAAACAAAAACAAATCCTGAATAAACCTTGTGGATTCTTGAGGACTGACTGGAGCCTAAAGGAAGAGATAGACACTTTTGTACCTCTGCTTTGTGAGTCCAACTTTACATCCACATGCTCCAGTGAGGTCACAATATCCCCCTCAGGGTTTGGGACGGCTATAGAGGTCATAGTAGGAATCACCTCTTGTTCTTTGTCTGGCTGCTCTGCTGTGTATGTGTTGATACCAGGGATCTTCCTGTGGTTTGCACAGAGAAAAAAAGGCAGTGATTTGAAGAGGCAAGTTAATGGAGTGGCGTGGAGCCCTACCATCAGGTCTGATTCACTAATGCTATTCACTAAGAGTAATGTGTGATACACTATTTTTAACTGTTAAGGATGGCAGAGAATTGCTTGAAAGCTGGAAACTAGGGCATTTTGCATTCCACTGGGCATTGCACTCTCACATTCAGATTGTTCACCTCAGTTTTCAATCAATTTTTCATCCCCTCAGATGCAATCCAATTCAACTTTAGTGTTTCATTGCTAATTTCAGATTCTCCCTCAGTGATTTTGTTCTGCAGCTGCTGCTGTGACATTTGAAACAGATTATAAAACTTCATTTACTCCTATGGTAGTTTTGGATATTCACTAAAAACCTTAATCCTGAAAGTTACATTTTTTACTTCCAAATGAATAAGATGCAACAAACCACTGTGGGACTAAACTATTTCCCTATGATAGACCGAGGTTTCACTGTAGTAGAGGATGCTATTTACTGTATGTCATAGGATCCTCACTGTATAATATATGTTGTCTCAGGATCTCCTCAACCTTTCCTGCCATTCTGCAGAATATGCCTCACCTTGAATGGCTGTGTTTAGCATTTCCGAAAGGTCAACCCTCACATTGTCAGATAGATGAATATTGATAACTGCAGGACTCTGACACCCATTCAGCACTCTGGGAGAATTGATTAGACTGTCATTCCCAGTAATATTCTGCAGATTGAGACAGAGGGGAATTGTCTTATTCCTCAGGCTATTATTGTGTCGCAGATGTCCATAACTCAGAAATATATTGAGTCTGAATAGTTTTGGTAAGTTTTAGGAGTTCAGGAGTGAGGTGCTTACTCCTAGATAATAGGGCTGACTCTAACTAGGGCCATTATGCTCAAAATCTATCTTATCATCAATATTTGCAATGATGTGAGTCTGAAAATCTGCTGATTGGTTTTCACTGAAGAGTGTCCCTCCGACTGCGCTCTATGTATGGCTACAGTATATCATATTCAGGATACTGTACCTTTTAAACTTGTATATTACAAAAACTGCCAAGCCCATCAGTACGACTGACACTAGCATGATGACTGCAGCGCCATTGTGGCCACTATCACTGCTGTCCACAAGAGGGGCTTTGAGAAGGAAAGAGAGAAACAGAGTGCAAATACAGGCCAAACATAGGGACATACATATAGCTGAGACCAGGGATGGTTGTGGCATTTTTCACATTTCTGTCCGTATCTGCTTGCTCATTTGAGTTTGATCTTTCAAAATCTGGTGTAAACCTCTTGCATCTGTCTCTTACAAAACTGAGTGCTTTCAACATCTCCAAGGCAAATAGAAAGGTTATTTGGTCTCAAAGACAGGGAGAGAAATGTTACATCCTACCCCACACACACCCTGGGGTATTTGTCATGGCAGTATGGGTAAAATGTAACATCCTCGGGGAATGCATAAACTGGGTCCAAACCATGCTATTTTAAAATAAAATTCTTTCCTGTTTAAATAATCTGTGAACAACTGTGTGTGTGTGTGTGTGCGTGTGTGTGTGTGTGTGTGTGTGTCCACGCACTGATTCACCGCATGCAGCTTCCTGGCAACCGCTTATCTCTCTCACACAC
>OOFE01049931.1:34202-49780 GCA_900323365.1 Monocentris japonica
CTGCATGTTTATTGGATGTGCTGGTACTCATGCCTTCATGCTACATTTCTGACAGCATCGCATACAGACATACAGACAACACAATAAACACATTGGACACAGGACACCAACATCACCACATAATACACATGACAGTTGCTTTGGTAGGTAAAGCCAGCACCTCTTCGAGGAAGACCAAGAAGGTGACATTCTCTCCCAGTGTCGCTACCAGTGTTCCTTCACTGGTAAGGAGCTGGAGGCCCCTGGGGGCCTGACTGGGACATTGCTGTCGCCTGGGGCTGTACTTCAGCAGGGTCCCCGCAGTGCAGTTGTTGGACAAAGCCCTGCGATATCTGTAATATGCACCCAAAAATACACAGGTGAGCACTGCACACTTGTAGAAATGAAGACATAGTACACTCAAGTTGAACACACAGAGACACACACATGCACGTACTGTATGCAAAGATGGACACATATAAAAGGCATAATATTGAAAAATAAACTGGCACATGTCTGACTTTTCATCTGTTTTGAAGGTTAAGAACATTTCAGGTACATCACTCTAACCATTTCTCCACAGGACAGAAGGCTGAATTTCAAGGGAGTTGAGATTGACTGTTTTAAAGCACTGCCACACTCAGGATGCCCTTTTCTCTTGTCAATAAAGATGAATTTGGCGTACCCTGTTGTGTTAAGGAAACTATCCGCAGTGAGGCAGTCTCTGGATGCCGTTGATGGAACAAACCAGAATGCTGGGGTACAGCTCCCATCACTCTGCCTCTCAAACCCGTAGTCGCTGTTTGGGTTGGCACACACGTACAGAGAACGCAGTGGGGTGTTATAAAGATTAGTTAACACTGAACACAGGTAGAGAATGATAAAAAATAAATGTATACCTACTGTGACTAGAGAAATTCCAGACTAGAAAAAGGTTCTCACAGCGCAGCAACCCAGACTATTTGAGACGTTATATGCATAAAACTCCTCCAAACGCCTGAGGCAGGAGTGCCTGTCTACACAAACTATATTCTCACCTTGGCAGTCCCCCACCATTTGTGCTAGATAGATGTGGTCTCACTTGCCTTTCATCATAGCCTTTTAATCAGTCTTAGAAGCCAGAGTTGGAAAGTTGATTAAGTCTTTGAAAAACAGAGTGGTGATAAGCTTTGATAAATATGTGCCATTGCAATTCAGTCAACGCTGTTCATTGATGGAGTTGGAAACATAAAAGAAAGTAAGAATGTCCATCAAAGACTGAAATGCTGTACTCCTGCCATGAGGGACTAGTTATCTGACATACAGAAGTAATGTCTAATAAAAGTGTGAGCCATTAGTGTTGGTCATGATGCAAATGCTTTTAAGTTTACTGCAATCTTAGAGAACTACAGAGATGCAGCACCTGTCTACTGCTTTGTCATATCTGATGGTCATCCTGTGTGTTTTATGTGTAGTGTAGCATGGATGATGTGAGGCGTTTGGTTTCAGAATGAAATATCCCCCATTACAAAATTATTTATAGCACAAATAAAAAAACACACTGTCTGGTTTTAAAGGATAGTATATAACTTAAATCCTCAGTTGACAGAAGGATACAACTTAGAAATAAGTTGTCTTCATGTTGTCTTGCTGTGCCTGAGCTTTATTTCACCAGTTCTGCCGATGCAAAATGATAAAATGTTGCACATTGAATTTAATGAAGTAAAAATAGCAGCTGCCGAGCGGTGCACTCACCACTCGAAGTCTGCCTCTGTGCATGGGCAGGGATCTGACAACTGGGAAATATGCTGATTTCTGGTCTTGACACATCGGGCATTGGCTTTCAGTTTTTGGAAGATTCTCTTCACTCCCATGATGCACACTTCACCCTACAATGAATAATGCATCATTACAATGATAAACAATTCTGATTTTTTTTTTTTTACTGTTTTGTATTAATTGTGTGAGGGCATCAAAGAAGCTCACTTCCGAGTTCAATCAAAGACTAAAAGTAATAGCATGCTCTTCTTACTTTATTGTGTAACTGCCATGTCAGATAATCTTCAGACGTACACTGTTGATTGACGATAGACCGGAAGTCGATTTTGACAAGCTGCCACTCAGAACGATGACTGAAATGACCAAATATTCTGCACAGGACAAGTGAAGTCAGAAAAACATGTGACTCAAGTCATTTCAAGAATATAGATTTTTCAGGTACACCTCAATCAAGTGTAGCCCTTCTTCAGGGTAGAATACAAATAAAATAATAATAAAACAAAATGACAAACTAGAAACACATAAACAGATTTTGATTTCTTCATAACTTACGTCATTATGAGGGTGTCCTCGCCAGGCTCCCCCAACACCCCATCCACATAGAGCGGAGAGGAGGTGAAGCTATATTTGTCCCAGTTTCTGCCCTCATCAAAACTCAGCCTAAGGGGAGAACAATGGTTGGATCATAGAGAGGACCAGACACAAATAGAGGGGAATTCAATAAGAAGCGCAGCGGCAGGCCACACTTTTTGTGTTGAAGATAAATATATTCTAAAACAAGATGTGATATATCCTTGGAGAGCCTTACCAAATATGTCTAATGGGGAGAGGTGTGTGTCGGATGGCCACCAGGGCTCCTCCTTGATTTAGGAAAAACACACTGTACTCTTCCTCAAAAACCTAGAAACAGGACCAGGCTCACTCTATCAGACACTGGAGATGAATGCAAGTATGTACTGTGTACAATATAGGGGATATGTATACTCCCTTTGATATATTTTTACAGTATAAAGATGCACATGTATTGTAGTCATTGTACTGTACCTCTCTCCAAGTGTTCCCAGCATCAGATGTGATAAAAATACTGACATTAGTACTGGTCAATTCAGGTCCAATCCCACCTGGATACAGAGGGTATATAAATGCTGATGTTTCTTTATTCAAGCATTTATTTAGAAATAGATGCACAAGCATACCAGTTTTCTTTCATAATTAAGCATTTAATCTGACAAGACAAAAAATAACATTGTTCTTGGAATATGTTTTTTTTTTCATCATTTTTCAACAGGGAACAGATGTGCAATTGATTTCACTTTGCAGACTCATTTCAGTTGTAAAGGAACATTCTTATATTGCAAACAATAGAACAAAGACTATGGATTTGTCAGGGAGATTTTAGGGTCGCAAGCACAAAGAGCATAGTGTAACAGCTGTGTAACTGCTACTGCAATAGAGGGTACCAGAGATACGATCAAGGACCCTGCAGTAACCAGTAATAAGGGCCAGATTTGAAATGCTGTGAATTTTCTCCTCACCTGATGCCACTATAATTCCTGGAGCTGAATCTCTGCTGACAATATTTCCCGAGGTGTAAGGATTCTCAGACACATGGAGGTGCAGATGTAACGAACAGTAGGGCTGAGAAACGGTGGAATAAAAAAGATAGGCTTAGGCTAATATTAGTCAAAATATAAAAGTGCAAGGTTTGATAGACAAATAGTTACAAAAAATGTTTTAGTGTTAGTTTTAACCTGCTTGGAATAGCAGATGAGGTCAAATAGGTCAATATTATGAGTTCCAGAAATTTTGGAGAGTAAGTACTGTAAAGTATTTGAAATGCTACTGACAGGATGTTTTTCTTTAATTGACACAATCTGAATTATCCTGTGATAACCCCCACACATCTGGTATTGTAAGCAGCTTAATACAAATATTGAGAAGTATTTGCTAGTATTATTAGTACAATTTTATCACGGTATGGTTTGATGTGATTTGACAGTGTTGTAGGCAGGTAAGGGGCATCCAAATAACCAATATGGTCTCCAGTCAGTGGCCCACTTACCTGTTCACAGTAGAGCTTGTTTCCCTGCAGATCTGTTGTGGGAGCGTGTAGAAGACGCCAGTCTCTCCCCTTGTTGTACGTAATGTAAGTTTTCACTTGGTTTTCAACAACTTTATTCGACAGGAACACCCCTTTAATCCCAGCTACCTGCAAACATGAGAGGCAGAGACAGGGAAGGGGAAAAAATAACAAAGAGCGAGGGAAAAAACCTTCCGTAAATTATTCAAACTTCAGTAAAGCTGAAGGCCTGGTACCGAGAGGAAGAGACGTCTCAATGTAATAGTTTTTCTGACAGGGAGCACTATTTTGGACCATCCGTAGGACTCAGAATCAAAACAACATATGGCGCGGCCCTGAGACATTTTTACTTCTTTGTATTTACCAGCAGGGAGACGCAGGCACTCGCATGCAGCTTTCACTTGAGCTCACATTTCTCTTCTATTTAGACTGCGCAAATCTTTGTCAAAGAAAGTGTGACTTTTCTGTCATCTACTGGTCACCCATTGTAGCAGAATATTTCTAGACATAAATGTTGTATGGATAGAGGTCAGTGAGCAGTAAGAGTAATCATTGCTGATGGCTACGTTGGCTGTATAATTCTAACAATGTGATGCTTTTACTGCTGGCTACAGATGAGGATAATCTGGAGTGATGCATACATGTGCAGTCACTGCTTTCTAAGCTTAGTAATATTTGACCTCATAGCACGTCTGTCAACACAGATACAATATCTTCCAAGAGCAAGTTAAGGCTGCTCTCTCCCTGCCTTGTGCCTATGTGCTGTAACTAGTAGGATACACAAATATCGGATATACTTGGATACGGACTTGGAGGGACACTAAGATGCTACAGAGTGAAATGCACTATAGCACCATCTGTCCCATTAAGGTGAGGACATCCAAGACTTCTTAGCAATGTACATTTAGAGAAGACTTCAACTACACAATGGAGAGTAACTCCTTTATAATAGACTAACTCTGCTCAAAGTTTTTGGTTGTTGGTTCTTTCTTTGTTCCCATAAACTGCAGCAGCTACATATCCAGGCCAGTGATACAGTTGGTCCACTCAGTTTAGCATGCCCGAATAGCATGCGAAAATGTTGTTTCAGGACAGCACCACACTAACAACACTGACACTGCCTACCTCATAGAGGTCTATCATGACATTTCCCTCAGGTCCTCCGCTGCTCACAATGTTCTCCAGGACCAGGGTGAAGAACAGCCCCCTGGACTCAGACATGTACAGGTTGTAGGAATCGTTCTGGTGCCAGTCCTGAATCGCCGCTACCACCTGGTTATCATCTGTGCTGATTATCTGCAAGTCCTGGATATGAAATGCATGAGTAGAAATAGGTTACTTTGAATTAGGCCTGCACCCTCTCTTTGGACTAGTCAACTAACGAGCCAATAAGGTCTTGGTTGACTTTTTAGTCAATAAGTCATTTAAATGGGCACTTCTAACAAAAATGACTAAAGGCTCAACTGCATTTTTGCTAGTAGTACAATTTAAAATTCAGGCATTTAGCTAATATACTTATCCAGAGCGACATAAAGACAATTAGTCAACTAACTAGAACTACAAACTATAGTTAATGTTGTACTTATTCTGCCACTTGTTCCATTGTATGTGTTCAACACACCAAGCAATGCATCCTTTCAGTAATCTTACCTTTGGCCGAGTATACTTGGGAAGCTTCATTGGGTAGAAGGCATTTCTTTTATAGGACACATAATGGACAGATTGACCACCTATTTCCACCTAGAAAAGCAATATAGTGTCATTTGCAATTCATCACATTTCATGTAAATGTTTAGAAACTTCATTGAGTACACTGATCGTTAGCAGCATGCATCAAACATTTTCAATCACAATGGATAAGGAAGACTCTGGATGTACTACTAATTAAGATGTTGTGCATTATAACACAGTATAGTAGCAGTAATACACAACACTGTGTGATTTCAATTTGATACCATCCGTTACCAGCATAATGGCCCCTTTTAGTTAATGAAACACAGGACTGTAGATTAAGATGAGATTCAATGCAGCGATTTCACAGCTTTTAATTGTCTTTTAATGAAGCCTTGCAATAAAAACCCACCTGGATGAAAACGTACTCATCCTGAACCACCAGGGAATCAGGGATGATAAATCCAGGGAAAGGCTTGCCCTTGTTTGCATCAGAGCAATTCTGCAGTTTACACGTTATGTACTGTGACCCTGTAGTTAAGCAAGGAATGAGTGATAAAAATGTAACAAACAGAAAACCAAACAACCTTCAGAAGTCCTCAATCAAGGTTTAGCATTGCTTATGCTGATGGTATAAGTGAGCCATAGAGACAAAATTTTGGAGGCCAATTCCTGTTCTCGCTAATAGATAGAGTAGAGAGAGCTGTCCCAATGTGTTAGCATCAGCCAAATGAGCCGGTCTCCCCAGGGACAGGGCATTAACACTGGAGGCCTTATGGAAGTGCCCCTCTCTGCATTGTGGCCAAGAAAAGTTGCAGCCTTGCCCTTGAAAAATGAATTAACTTAATCGTATGAAGAGTCTGCACACAGCCAATTCAGTTGTGGAAGAGAGTTCCAGTAAGTGCACTGAAATATCTGTTACCTCTCAGGCATCCTTTTGAAATTAAACTTTTTTAAATTACAATAAAGGCTGGCACAGGCACAAAATGTAATTTCATCATGTCTTCTGTTCTTACTTCAATAGGGAATACCGTAAACTATGGAACCAAGAAAATCTAGCACATACATATAGCACATTAGACAGAAAGTACAGGAACTGTGTTTAATGTGTTGAGCTTTTTTTCTCTCTATTTCCACAACAATTTATGATCACTTTTCAGTATCTGAAATATAACTGACGAGCTCTCTCACTATTTTCATGTTTGCACAGTGAAGTTTGTTTTCGACAAAAGATTATTATATACATCATGTGATTACTCACGTCCATCAGACACACTGATCTCCAGGTGGATCATTCCCTGCTCTTTGTCTAAACCCAGTCTGGACCTGTAGCAAAATGGCAAATATCTTAGGAACATCTACATTTCTACTGTACATTAATGTGTGTCTGATCCGCACATAAAAAAACAATCTTCATTTATTTACATACCAAAGTCTGTGCATTTCTGACGTCATATACCCACATTTTGACTGCTGCAATAGGCAATATATACTAGACTTGGTTCTAGTATTTGTCTTGTGATTTAAGTTTTCTTTCTATTTATACTGAACAACAGGTGGCTTGAGTGCAGATAAGACATCAAGAGATCAAGCTTTCACCAACCATTTTTCTGGTGCCCCAAGGCAAATCTGACAAATTGCTGTGTCAATAATTACAGCGAAAGCAAAGGTGAGAAAAAATAAAAATAGAGAAAAGTATTCACACTGTAAAAAAGTTTTAAGCACACTTTTGTTTTTCTATTAACATTTAGCAGTTAGAGAGCAAAGAAAAGAGGAATATTTGTGATTTATTTTTTTGATTTGAACTCATTACATTTTTCTCAGGAGCGATAGCACAACAACCTTTCCCATAAACACTGGAATGTCAAGCAATTTATGGGGAAAGTGTATTCAGCCATCTCATTCACTTGCAATAGAGAGTCTAGCTGTTAAGTGCAGAGTGACATGAGTGACCACTTGTATTAATAGCAGCTGTTGTGACAGAAAATGGGTTTCTTCTCATTTTCCACACTGTGTCTTAACTAATTTTTAAAAAAGCCCTGGTCCTGCTTCCCTCAGCACTCTGTAATTGCCTCCAGCTCCATCTCTTTTAATGGACTTTCCGTCAAATACTTCATCCCATTCTGTCAGTGAACAGCAGACCTTGCTCTTACACTGTGTGTACATACCACCATGTCTGTTAACATGCTTTGCAAATCACACCCCACTCATCTTCTAGAAGAGAAAACATTACAAACTATTGTGTGTGATTGAGCATCTGGGCCCCCAACTTGATGATCTATTGGGGAAATGCAGTCTCAGACACCATCCCAGATCCATTCTCATTCACATTGTTCAGCATATCGACTGGCATGATTAGGATGCTGTTGAATCGCAATGAAAATATCAATGAGAATATTCTTAAAGGGAAACTGAAAAAGACATGTAAGACACACTGGACTTCATGCTGGTAATTTGATTTTGATAATATGTTTTATAGCTTTTATAGTTTTGCAAGCTATATTGCAAGCTTTAACTAAAGTAGCACAGTATGCTGTCGAAATGAGGGAATATGTTAGCTAGTCTTGAAGCAAGTTAAACTTTTCTCCTCAACCCCCAAAGGAAATGAGTGCTCATCTATCCCAACTTCCCTCTGAGGATAAAAATATCAGACACTTCAAACAAGAGGACAGTATTGTTTTTACTGGGATGATAAACTGCTTCCTTTGTGCCTTTCTTTGGCTGTTGTTTTGTCTAAAATCTGTCAAAGTTTGTGTAATCCGGGAATGTTGAACTGACAAGCAAAGAAAGAAAAAAGAAAGAAAGAAAGAAAGAAAGTTATGTTTTGACTACATACACAAAATCAGCAATCAGCAAATCCAACGCCGTATGTCATTCTAACCTTCTTTATTAATCTATCGACGTTTCTATAATAGTTATACTTTTTTAAATGTATTTGTTTAATTGAATGGAACAGAGTGTGATATTTTTGTAGCCAACTGCTATTAAAAGCGGTATCACCATCATAAATTAAGTATTTATCCTAGGCCATAATTCCTAGACCCACATAGCTAATAACATTAAAGCACTTACAGAAACACCCAGAGCACCCCGAAGCACTCACAGATCCCACATCACCAGTCACAATAATGTACAAAATAGTTCAAACATTAGGCAAAATAAATGAACAACTGATGGATATGTTTGGATATGACTGGAGATGTAATACATTGTGGCATCCCAGCTGTTACTATAGTGAGTGTCGAAATCATCTCCATATTTCCATATAGAAGATTGCATTCAATTGATCAAATATTAAATTGTATGTATAAAATAGACCTTTAGAACACTATGTTGACAAAAATGAAATTATACATTATTGACCAATACAGGATCTGCCTACATAGAAACCTAGCTTGATGTTCAAGGAAAGGGAGTAGGATGATTTCTCTCTTAAGATAGGATGGCATTTCATTTATTTAAGGTGCGCTTTTAATAAAGGCATCACTGTTCTTGTCACCAATTTGAAAGGTTCCATGAAATTTCTTAAAACTATATATACTGTATATATAAATTCTATATACCACATTTGTTAATAAACAAGTCTGTCTGGTAGATACAGTTCTTTGGTGGGTCAGTGTGTTAACCAGTGGGGTTATCTGGGTTGGAAGAGTTGCATATTATCAGAAACAAGCAATGTTACTGTAGTGTCAGTCAATACTCTGGAAAACATTTCTTTATCTTCCCTCTACTTCAATAAGCAGTATGTAACGTAGCTTGTAAGCATGTACAGTAAAATCCAACCAACATATTGCATGCAAATACGCAGAGTGACGGCATTTCACCACTGTACTATTGTCTCTAAAACAGAAAGTTAAAAACAAATGCAATTTACTTATTAATGTAGAAACTGTTCTCCACTTTTCTATTATTCACAATATTTCTGGAGGATAGTAAAATATTTGGTAATATTGCAGCATGTCTCTCACAGTGTGTTTGGATATGATTGATTACTGATCTCACCAGTAGAATCTGTTGGAGACGACGTTGTCATGCACAAGCTGCCATCTCCTGCCAAATTCAACAGAGACGTAGAGCTGAAAAATGAGAAGAATGCATTAATCAAAAGAGTTTAAAATGATAATTTATCAAACACAATAACCAGAAGATTTCATTCCTGATTTCATATTCCAATAGTATGCTCAAGCAGCTGTTAATTGTGTGATGTCAAGTTGATAATAAAATGTTGGATAATGTTTTGACTGTCGCACTACCAAGCACATAATTGAAAATGCTTTAGTTATAAATACAGCTGAAGCTTGAAGTATGGCTAGAAGCAATGCTTTTGAATACAAAATAAAACAGAAGAGTTGATCCTATATGAAAGTGCTACTGGAGAGAGAGAGAGAGAGAGAGAGAGAGACGGTGGACTTCATCTTTCATGGGTACTTGTCTCCTCCCTACTGTAACTCAGTAGGATTCCTGCCTAATTGGCATTATAAAATAACTCACTTAACCGTTGTTGTAATCTTTTTCCATAAAGCTATTAGACTAACCCTTACTGCAAAGTTGGACTTCTGTCCAAGCACTCAAAAGACACTGCATCTTGCCATAATGACCAAGCAGCCACGCATCTTAAACTCTGAGCTTTACAGGGATTACCAACAGCATTTTGGTTTAGATTAATTTCAAACAAGCAACCAAAAAAGAGAATGCCATTTTACAAAGACAGAATGAATGACTTGAAGGGAAACTTCTCCAGAGCATTATTTTGAACCCATCTATGGCTCTCAACCAAGCTTTCATCTTCTCCCCTTGCACCATTTATCTCACTTTTCAGCCCTTGACTGTTTTTCTCACTGAAAATCAAGTCTTCCAATAGCAAGCTGGGGAGGCAGAGTTTGATGTCTGTGGTGTTGAGTAAAGCCGACAGCAAGGTTCTCACTGAGAATAATGAAGTGTGTGTGTCTGTGTGCGCAATTTTGTGTTTGTGTGTGTGTGTGTGTGTGTGTGTGTTTGTGTGTGTGTGTGTTGTTTGAGGCGTGTCTCCCTTGTCAACTTTCTCCTGTCTCATCTGGGAAATGGTCATTCAAACTTGGAGTCTGCAGCCAGGGCTTATGGCTTGTTTAGGGGAACAGGTGATTAGCTGCCTCTGCCTTGGCAACTGCAGCCTTGGCTTAAGTGGCAGATGTCCCTGCTCATGAAGACCATGTCCTGAAAGCCAGCCACAATTAACAAAGTGAAGGTTTTCAACCATGACAATAGCCTATCTTATGCAACATTTACTGTATGTAAGATATTAATTTTGATCATGAGCCACGAGGCTTGCTAGAACATATACAAGGCAACTAAAGAATGATATGTGAAGGAGTTCACACAAAATTAGTAAAACATGTGACTTTAATCATGTTGTACTTTAACATGTTGTACTTTAATCATGTTGTACTTTAATCACATTTTCAATTTTATTGTATTATATTCTACATGTTACCTTTTTATCGTGGCTGTAAGCCAGGATCCAGTCCTCCTGCTCAGGGTGGAAGAGGAGGCTGAGGATATCAAAAGCTAAGCTGTGTTTCTGATAGGATGCCCCCTCGTCAAGGCTAATGAGCAGGCTGTTCTCCTCCTCCGGGTCGGTCAGTAACATTATCTGAGATGAGACAAGAAAAGACGGGGGAATCAGCAGCCTGCCTTGACAGCATCCATTCCACAAGGCTTAGGTGTCCTTCTGCAATTTACTGCTTTAGAACAGGCGCATAGCAGAAGCATCTGTGGGGCGCTGAGTATATCCTTTCATGAGCAGGGCTTTAAAATGATAACAAATAGAGGGTGATAAAAAATTGAGAAGCAAGAAAAAGTAAAATGTTACCATTACATGTTTAGAATATATAACTATAGATATATACTATGACTATAACATATAACTACAACTTTTAAGCATTTAATCATGGAACTGATTCCACAAAGATCTACTGTATCTACTGTAATTTGATATGAATCGCGAGAAATAGTTCTGATAATATTCCATACAAGCAGGTATGTTCATGATAAGCGTATGTAAACTTACCTTTCTTTTGTTGTTTGGACTCACGTATAAGTAGCTCAGTATGGTTTTTGGCCCAACCTTTTCATTAAGTTTCTCATATGTGGTCCCATAATCAGTTGACCTAAAATTCAATTACAGGATAAACTAAATAGGTTATGGTGGAGAGTGAAGGATAATGGAATGATACCTACTAGTTAAAACGCTGATAGTATCATTAAGCATCTCAGGCAAGCAGAAAATTGCAACAGCAAAAGTTATGAAGCAATTTGCTAGATGAATGGAGATTTTTTTAATTACCAGAATAAACAAGAATATCCTGTCTAGCATGCTTGGTGAGGGAACCATTACAATCGTACTCAAGTGTTATGTTGTTATTATATTGTCGCTGTCGGGTGAAAACATGGTAACTTCAGTTTCGGTGATTTTCATGTTTTAGTTTCAATTGAGGGATTACATGCTCCTCTGAGGGTTGAGAAAATTCTACAACCCTCGGGTTCAAGAAACCTTTTTCTAACCAATTAGATAAACTAAAACCACAATAAGGTTGTTTTTTTTAGTTAGTTTGGAGATATAAAGGTTTCACCTGAGAACAGAGATTGTCACCAAACTACTGTATAGCGGAGATATTGGTCCCAGTTCCTTAGTGCCTTATCAGTTTAGTCAATATTTTGACAGACTTTCCATATTAGAAAGCAAATATTTGTGGATTCCTGGATTTACATAATGCCATGTTGTTTTTTTGTCTGTCAAAGAAAAAAGAAAAGTGAGCATTTGGGAATCATGCAGTATGTGAGTAGTCATTATCTAAGCCATGTTACCAATGCAGCATCTCTCTGAATCTCTGCATGTTTCACGGTAGCTCCCATATTCCCATACAGTGATAAAAAGACACCATGAGAGCAGCAGGAGAGCTTACCTCCATAAAGAACTCTCTGTTACTCTGCCAGAGTTGAAGTCAAAGTATTTTGTCAACATGAGGATCACCTACGAAACAGATAATAATAGAGTGACAATAAAGTGCACGCCACAAAAACAAGAGCAGAAACATCCATGTTAATTTCCTTTAAATTCCACAAAAACACGGCATTAATAAAAACCTAAACAGAACACAGCAGCCATGTCAGGCCTCTTCCTGTTTTTTTGTAAAATATAGGTCATGCAAATATAATTAACTGTTTAACGGATGCCCCGCATCACTTTTTCCTAAAAAATGTTGATGCATCGTTTTTATGTCGTCCTAGAATCAAATTCCTACACTGGCTCCAAACATTCTTTCCAAGTGACACGTTTCGGGGGCTCTGATTGGCTTAAGGAAACACTCGAAGTTCACCACCACCGCAAGTCTTCAATGCACTTAACTGGCCTTCACAAGTGATTTTCTTTTTTAAAATACAAAATATCGACATTAATAACAACTGAAAACGCCACTACTTTGGTGCATACTGGAACTGCAGACACTGCTACAAGAAAACATTAATAAGGTTTGGAGATGGAAAGCATCCTGAGACTTGGCAGCTTTGGTGCTCTGCGGCTGACCTGGTGGGACGGAAAGGAGGTGCGCTGGCTGGGAGAGGACTGAACCGGAAAGCGGCAGTCGGTGAGTTTGATGCTGTTGTGTACAAAAGTGACCTCTCCTCATCCTGCCTGTGTCTCTGTCTGTCGAGGCCCCGGGGTAGCGATAGCAGACTCGCTACCCCCTGCTACAGTCACTACAACTCGCAACTCCCGCGGCCGTGACAGACAGAGACACAGGCAGAATGAGGAGAGTTCACACTTTATTTGTATCACAACAACATAAAACGACCCAATCTTGACCTGATTTCCAGCTCGTCTCTCCCAGCTGGTCAGCCACAGAGCACCAAAGCTGCCAAGTCTCAGGACGCTTTCCAGCTCCAAACCTTAGTGCCCAGTGCCTAGGACAGTAAGGTAAAGTATCTATGTACCTGCTCCCCATTTTACAGCAGAAAGGGTCCAACTATTTTATTTTATTTCGCTCGCCTCATTTTTCTGAAAAAAAATCTGTTAAACAGTTAATTAAATTTGTAAAGCCTTAGCATAGTGCATATTCTTTTTGAGGATAAAACACATATGCTATGTAATGGTTTTTAAAACCCATTGGGCTACTCCGACTACTGGTGCTCTATAAATAAATGAGTAAATAAGTAAACAATGCATCTATCATTCGTACCAGGCATAGCAAGGCTGGCCTCGTAAATATCATTGACATCTTTTTAGAGTAGGATCATAAAAAATGCCAGTTATATGGGGTTTAGACAGCCCTTTACTTAATACAAATGAAAAGCCATAAATTTCAAGATGTCTTGTAAATTGCTCCAGATGTTAACGAATGGCTCTCTATGGACAGGACTATTCCCCTCTGTTCAATTTGAAAGGAGAAACTCTTTTCCTCAGCAAGTATCTAAACCTCAATCAAAGCCTGTGACTTAATTATTGATGCATAGGTTCATGTTTACATATATTCCTATGTAATTCCCTTTCTCTTCTGCAAGAGGACAATATTAAGGAGAAACTTCAACTTCAACCTTTTTTTCTTTCACATATTGAGTAATTATAACTTAATCCAAAAGAATGCACTTGCCTCAATGCATCATTGTTTTTTAGAAAATCCCAAAGGTCTTTTACACCTTCAAGTGGGCAACAAAGGTCTATTCACCTTGTGCCCTTCAACCTTTACACCGATAAATGTTCAAACAGTAACCCAGCAAGCTCTCTTGGGGAAGCTCTCGAGACGTGTGAAACACATTACAGTGAAGGAGTTAATTTTTTTGCTGTGTGGTGCTTGGAGAAACACCTCTCTCATCACTAAGGAAAAAGAAAGAAATGAAAATAAACTCACCATAAACTTAGGGGTCATTCAACCTGGTCAAGAGTACAAATGCCTAGTCACTGTGATAGATAATAAACTCACAAGGAGCACATATGCAATATAAATAATGGGATAATTGTGACTCCAATTCATGACTCCAATGATACACCAAAACACACACATTCTTTATCCAAAGCTTCCTCGCTTTCTGTTCAACAATTACAGTACCAATAGATAGAATCATCAGTCTCATTAACAAAAGCAATGGAGTCTAATTAAGTGTCATTTCATTGTTTCATAAAACCTCAACAGAGTTTTGCTCTTGACAAAACTCATGCTATACTCAAATCGGTATGTCATCTAGTCACAGGTACAGAACTCGTCATGCCTAGCTTGCTCTTCTTTTGTTACATACAGAATCAATTTCTTCAGAAATTCAAAGATCACTATCCTAAAATCCCTTATATATGATGCATATTTATTCTTATGTGCTATACACCGATCAGCCATAACATTAAAACCACCTGCCTAATATTGTGTAGGTCCCCTTCATGCCGCTAAAACAGCTCTGACCTGTCGAGGCATGGACTCCACAAGACCTCTAAAGGTGTCCTGTGGTATCTGGCACCAAGACATTAGCAGCAGACCCTTAAGTCCTGTAAGTTGCGAGGTGGGACCTCCATGGATCGGAGTTGTTTTTCCAGCACATCCCACAGATGCTCGATTGAGATCTGGGGAATTGGGAGGCCATGTCAACACCTTGAACTCTTTGTCATGTTCCTCAAACCATTCCTGAACATTTTTTGCAGTGTGGCAGGGTGCATTATCCTGCTGAAAGAGGCCATTGCCATCAGGGAATACCGTTGCCATGAAGGGGTGTACTTGGTCTGCAACAATGTTTAGGCAGGTGGTACGTGTCAAAGTAACATCCACATGAATGCCAGGACCCAAGGTTTCCCAGCAGAACATTGCCCAGAGCATCACACTGCCTCCGTCGGCTTGCCTTCTTCCCATAGTGCATTCTGGTGCCATCTCTTCCCCAGGTAAACGCACACGCACCCGGCCGTCCACATGATGTAAAAGAAAACGTGATTCATCAGACCAGGCCACCTTCCATTGCTCCATTGTCCAGTTCTGATGCTCACGTGCCAATTGTAGGCGCTTTCAGCGGTGGACAGAGCTCAGCATGAGCACTCTGACCGGTCTGCGGCTACACAGCCACATATGCAGCAAGCTGC
>OOFE01049932.1:8049-19024 GCA_900323365.1 Monocentris japonica
GGTTAACAGACGGAGAGAGACACTCACATTCATACCAATGGGCAATTTAGTTGAGTCTCCAGTCCACCTGACTGTGGAAGGAAAACACAGGAGAACTCTGGGAGAACAATGCAAACTCCACACAGAAAGGACCCGGAATCGAAACCGCGACCTTCTGGCTGTGAGACAGAAACATACATATTACTGTTCACTATGAAACTGTGCAATAGGATTGGATTTTTGGATGCATGTAGCTGGTGATGCATGCAATTAAGAGGACTTTGTTGTGTTGGCATGGCAAAAAGAAAAATGCTTCAAGCTTCAAATTCAAACGTCATTCTTCCTCTGCTACCATTCTCAGCCACTAGAAGGCATTCGGTTGTTTTCATCCCTGCTACTACAACCTCGGAGGACTAGGCCCTTCCACCTGATTCTCTATAGTTTGCACTACTGCATTTCTTCACTTAAATAAATAAATAATGTCTTTTTCTCTTGGTGAATTGAAAAGGAAAAACCCCCCAAAAAAATGTTGCTCTGAAAGAGCGGATTTCGATGTTTTAAGGATTTCTCTCACCTAGTTTTTTACGAGTCCGTGCCATTAAGAGCCCCGATTACGTCTTCTTTTAATTTGTCACCGATCTAATTGCGGTGTATAACTGGACGGTCAGCTAATTGAACCTAATTACAGCTCCGTTTGTAAATGCCTAATTGACGTGTAGATGCGTCTAGTGAACCGGCAACTAGTGAACCGGCAATTAGAAGGAGATGCGTTGGGGGGAATCAAGCAAGATCTTCGAGACTTAATAAAATAAGTTAATAAGACGCAGCAATCTAAAGGCAAGTAACTAAAAGATGAGACCAAGTGGAATGAGTAAAGTACTGTGTTCTTTTGAATTATGATGAACACATCCCTCTGGTCATAGTGGATTTTGCAATAATCACCAATGTCCAACATGCCTTCATGGGCGGTGATCAATAGCTTATCTCCACTCACAGGGAATACACTGGCTTTGATTCTCCGTCCAACTCTGAAGTGTGATTCCATAGCAATCCTGCTGTGCATTGAGGTCTGAATGGGCTTGCGCTGAGCCCATTGGCTGTTCCAGACTTCAGAGAGCGCCCCACTGAGACCATGCCCCCCCCGATACCGGTGCAGTCGGGGCCCCTCTATCTTATCAGCCCGCTGTAATTCTCTCGAGCCAGCAGGCGGGCAGGCACGCGGGCCCCCCCTTTTGTTAGCTCATGCACACGCTGTGATGGTAATGTCGCACTTCAAATCCATGCCTTTTGAAGTGAGGGCCTGCTTCTATTCAAGAATGATCCACATGTCACTTAGGACAGGGCTATGTGCTGGTATTGGCCCTTTATTAGATATTGGAGATCGGCCAGACTGTCGTCCACCTGATGGAGGTCTGGAAAACCGGCAATGTAATTTGATTTTCTTTATTTTCTTTTAAAGGAGCTGCTATACACCTAAAAGAATTTCATTAGTATGTTGTATGATGTTGGAACAAAATATTGCCTGTTGCAGCTTCAATACAAAAATATCAGAATCGGCCTTCAAGAACCCATATCGGCTGAACCCTAGTGGAGGCACTCTATTTTTGTTTAAAGGTCTTTAAAGAACTCCTGCTTCATTCAGCCTTATATTTTGTTAGTTTTGGATGCCCTATTCCTTCCACATTATACAGGTTTCCCTTTTTTGTAGTGCCAAGTTTTCCCATTTTCTCCTCGCCAGCTGGTCAAGGGTCTCCTGCTGCCGCTAGGGCCCCTAGCTCACTTCCTACTTTCTCCAGCACCTGTTCCTATTTGGCAAGGCAGCCTAGGATCCTGAGAGCTTGGAGACAAGCCATCTGCTCCCCAACTCTGCACCATTTTACCCTCAATCCCTGGAGTCTCTGTGTGCATCCCGATTTATTACAGCTGAGAGCTGTAATGGATTGGCTGGCAAATCCCAAAATCACCATCGCTGAAGGGAGAGTCTGTGATGGAGTAAGTCAATGCACGCTTTGTGCCCAGGTTAAATCCTGGCATGACTGGGCTCAGGCTCATTGGTCCCATGCATATAAAGTGACTGGTAGTGATTTGTTCATCTCATTTCCTGAAGGTTAATTGATAGAGGTGTTTGACCTTGTTAATGAATGACCATGCTACTATCTGTAACATTTGCCTGATTTTAATCGTTTTGTTCTAATAGATATTGCTTGTTTGTAGAATTATCTTGACTTTAGTTGAACTTAAAGTTGAGAGGTGAGTCCATACAATAACTACCTAACTATTTCATATATCAGTTGAATGTCAAAATCAGCATGAGTCGCAATCACACACTGACAGGGAACTCTTCTAGAGAATTACTGTCCACTTTTTATTGAAAAAATGATGTATTGACTGAATGTTCCACCATGCGGCACCTTTATATGCTTATTCTGAATGTATTTCACATATAGGTTTTTTTTTCAGGAGAATTTCCAAACATGCATTATTTTATCATTCCTTAAAAGAAATCAGCCGATGAAGCTTCTATTACTCAGTGTGTTGGAGGAGGTCAAGCCTACCTTAAGAAAGAAAAGAGACTAAATGGTGTCTATCATTATGAAATGGGCAGAGCAGTGACATTGATGTGTTGTGGAAAGTCAAAATTGGCTATTAAATGCAGGCTAATGAAAATGTTTGTCCATAGCTGATCGTAATATAGGCTATCTGTTTATTATTTGTATGTTTGCCCATTATTTTATTGTTAGTGATGTGTTTTATTTGTTTATGCAAAGGTTTGGAAAATACAGGAAGCATAGCTATGGGGATCCTGCGTAGTGCGCATGAGTGAAAAGGTGGGGCGCGCGAATCGCGGATATCCCGCTTTGTAAAATGGCGGTGTGAAGGAGGCTCTTTTAAAATACTAAATCTAACAAGTTGGTTAGCATTACCCGGGGTTGCGTTACATTTGGAGATAGTGGTTGGAATTTTAATTCCAGAAAAAGGTACGTCTTTTAAGTTTAACGGTAATTGAAAATAAAACCGTGCGGCACAGTCAGTGTAACGTTACGTGATGCTAGCTTTCATACGGTGGCTGCTAAGTGAGGGCCCCCGTCTCTGGCTAAACGAAAGTCAATTTTCATGGCATAAACCTATCCTTACAAGCCTAGATGTGAACGTTAGCCGGTTGGCCGCACGAGCTAGTATTTGTGTCTCCTGACAATTGCGTATTTTGCCAAATCCAACGGTAGCTGTCATTGTCTCTGGTGAGTTAGCCAATGTGTTAGCATACGTGCTAATCACCTAACGTGAATGTTAACGGTCTGTGAGTTAGCCAGCTCAGTGTTGCTATGTGTGAGAGAGCATTAACGTTATGTTTCTATTTATCAAGTCTGCGGAAGGGTAAGTTAAGCTCACATCTTACCAATCTTGTCATAAAAGATA
Organism: Monocentris japonica; assembly: GCA_900323365.1. NCBI lineage: Eukaryota > Metazoa > Chordata > Actinopteri > Trachichthyiformes > Monocentridae > Monocentris > Monocentris japonica. The sequence goes on from OOFE01049932.1 coordinate 11,446, forward strand.
CCAAGGTTGTGTGTAGGGAACTATAGTTACACAACCCTAGCAAGGCCATGTAATTATTGGGTTGGCTATTAGCTGATTTCTCTTACGCCTTGCACTAGTCGTGATAGCATGTGGTGGTATTGATGCCGGTCTGTCCCAATCTGAAATGATCTAGCTCAGGGATGAGCAACCATATTCATGCCATGTGTATGCTGGTTTTTATCCCAACCAAACACTACAGCACTGATTTTAACACAGTTCAACCAGAGCGGAGGAAGTAATCAGTGAAATCAACTGCTGTAGTGTTTGGTAGGGATAAAAACCTGCAGACTCTTGGCTCTGCGTGGCGCATGGTAGTCCATCCTTGACATAGCTAGTAATGGATTATCCAAATATGATGGTGGTCTGCTAACTGTGTGTCCCCTTTGTTACCGATCAGGTGTGATGGCGAAGAGGATCGCTGATAAAGAGCTAACTGACAGGAACTGGGATCAGGAAGATGAAGGAGAGGAGGTGAGCTGCAAACTAAATGTAACTACATGAATTCAGTGGTTCCAGTAAATATTCCTATACAATAGGCATCACCTCAATAATACTCCTTAGACATTATGTTAAGCATTAAATAAATGATCATCATACCCCTCAAGCCAATTTTGCCTCGAAATCATATCTACTGACTCAGCATAGTCTGATTTTTATTTTAACTCAAATCATAAGGAAAATTGTAATGTTAAACATTTTCCCTGGAGTGATGCGTACCCCAACAGGCTGGGTGTGTGGGTTCGGTTCATCATCTGAGTCGCATGCCAGCTCCTTGTGTGTCTTTCTGCTGTGCCAGTCAAGCAGAAATTGTAAAAATCAATGTCTAACCTTACAAATGGCTTATTGCTTATCGTAGTGGTATCATATGAAAAACATTGTGTCTCTGGTCAAAACTGTGTCCTGCCCTAGCAACTACTAAATATTTAATGTAGCTGCCACGGTGAGCGAAAGCAAAGCAACTACAGTTCAGCGCTACAGCACTGCAGGCTGTGGAAAATTTGTTCACCTGTAAATCTAACTCGTACAATATGTCTATCAGGCGGGGACTTTTTCAGTCGCAAGTGAAGATGTGTTGAAGAGCCGGGCGATTAAGAAGGGCAAACGCCGAAATGTTGGCGCGGAGGTAAGGGCACAGAAACTTTCACACATGCTCACATTTCTTACGGTTTGACTTCAGCTTGCTATTGGGCAAATGCACTCACGTGCAGATTTTCCTTTTAGATTATTGTTGATAAATATCTACAAAATTCAGATTTGCTTTGCATTTCAGAGTCAAACAAATCCGAGAAGGATCTGAAACTGAAAATATGTCACCATCAGGCTGTAAAATCAGGCACTGGGAGCATCATTAGTCTTATTTTGTTATTAAAGCTAATTCCTGTGGGCTCAGTTCAGTAACAGTTCAGTACATTGAACCAGATGTCCATATAATCATAACTTCACCCTGTTATCTTTTAAATAAATAAAAGCAGTTGCTGTGGTGTCATGCTCCTAAATTATTGGTGCGTTTTCTTTGTTTTAGGGTGAGAGCGGTGGAACCTTCAAAGGTTTTAAAGGGTTCTCTCTGACAACGTCAGCGGCTAGTGGAGGTACAACTACAGCATTTTCTGGTTTTGGGAACGGTGCTGGCTTTAAGGGCCTCACTAGCCTGACCAATGGAAACAGCATCCCTCCATCCTTTGGCGGTTTCTCCTCCCCTGCTGCAACAGCCACCGCTGCCCCTGGTGAGGCTGGCACACTTGACGTTGGCATCCACTGATGTCGCATAGCATCCGTTGGTTGGATTGTTGGGAATTTGTCTTTTCAAATTGGACAGTGACCTGATTTACCCAATTTCAATCTTATATTTCCCCTACTCTTATTTAGACACAGGGTCATGCACTCTTTGAAAGAGAACATCAGCGTGCTGTTGGCTGGTAGCGGTCCACTGTTGACATGTAATTGAGTTGAAAATCTCTTCCATTGTTAAGAGCTGGGGTTTTGCATTTGAGGCAAATGGAGCTGAATCAGCGGGGTGCCGTATATTTGTGTATGGCTGCTCTTTCATTTCATGGCACGTCGCTTAAGGGCAGAATGACGGGGCTGCAGTATTCATTGCCTATGGGGGGAGGGGTTCTGTCACAGCTTAAACCAGCCTTGTCCCCACTCCCCTTTTTCCTCCCTTATAAACACAGGGCCATCTTGCTCCCGGGCACTTCTAGCTGTATGTGGCTGTCGGAATAACATTCTTCCTCCCCTCTTCATTTTAGGTTTAACATTCAATGGCCCCACCTCCACCAAGCCCACTACTGACATCACAAGCAAGCAGACCAATGGCTCCACCCCGAGCCTGACTCAAAGCTCCAGCTCTTGCAGCAGCAGCAGTATCAGCAATAAGGAGTACAGACGACAGCTTACTGCACTCAACTGCTCAGTGCGGGACTGGATCACCAAGCATGTGAACGACAACCCTCTGTGTGACCTGAACCCCATCTTCAGGGATTATGAGCAGCACCTGGCCAGCATTGAGAGGAAGTATGGAGCTGGATCTGCTGCACCGGTTGATGGAGGCTCTGAAGAGAAGCAGGGGGGAACCCTGCCAACCATGGCGCCCCCACCCACCTCCAGCAGCACAGCAGCTCCAACACCAGCCTCTGCTTTGTTCTCCTTTGGCAAGGATAAGGAAGGCTCAGCCCAGGACAAAAGCAGCGCTGCTCCACTCCCTGCTGGCGTTTCGTTTAACTTCGGTCAGAAGGTGGACGGCTCCGTGCTGGGCTCCTTAGGGGCCACCGCTGCCCCCCCCAGCTTCTCCTTCTCCTCCAACCCTTCCTCAAGCCAAACCCTGTTTGGATCTCCAGGCTCTTCAGCACCGTTCTCCTTCGCTGGGACAAAAGCCGAGGCTGCCCAACCTGCAGGTACACCCTCATGCAAAATTAACTGGACAATAAAGGAATTTGATCATGTTTTTGCTATTTTGTGCCCCAAAACAGGACCAAGGTGAATGGGCTATTTGACTCTGGTACTATATAGACTAATTCCACAATTCATGGGCTCATTTTCTTCTGCCTGTGTGTCAGAAAGTGTGAGTTTTATTAGCATTTATCTGCATTCAATTGTTAGCAATTATGAGCTCTTTGGATTTTGAAGACCATATAAAATTTGACAAAGTAAGATTTTAAATTCTAAGGTAAACTGTAATGTGTCAAAATCTGGTTCATTTGTTCCAAACATGAAAAAGACTTGGTGATAATTCAAGTAATGGTTTATTATGAAGTCAATTTTGTTTGGTGACCTAATTAATTTGCTAAACTTGTGTAATGATGCAAACGTCTGTATTAAGAACATCTAAGGTGCTGCAGTATCTGGAAACCCATTTGCACTTTTTGATTCTAAGTTGGTTTCTTTGAGAGCAACTCCACTTAAATGAAAAATTGTCAGCATGGCGTACAGCTCCCAATATAATACATATATGTATAATACTTTTTAATGGTAAATAGTGAATGCAAACGTTATAAATGCCATATTTCCCTCTGTAGATGAGAATGGAGAAGAGGAGTCAGACGAGCCACCCAAACCGGAGGTCCGAGAGATCAAGGAGAAAGATGCCTTCTACTCCAAAAAGTAGGCCTGACATATATTAACCATTCTGATGAGAGCAAGCAGCTTCTTTATTTGTTGAATGTCAAATGTGTTTTTTCCCAACCAGTGTAGCATTGGATGAAATATGAATGGATAAAACAAGAATTTTGAAAATGTAGCTATAGCATGTTGTAATATATCACTGTTGTCAGGTGCAAATGTATCCCCAAAATGTCAACCTTTCAGGAACTAAGAAAAAAACCTTGTTTTAAGCTTGATGACACTGCATTTTTGAGTTTATCTTAAGTGGTGTAGGATTTTAATCTTATTGAAGACCATGAATCCTTCAGTTGAAGTTACAATAAGAAAATCACCAAAATTATGGTTGCAAGGTTTGTGCCTGAGGGCGACTATTTTACTTTCAATCTGTAGTCTCAACATTTTAGCCTAGTAGTCCTGATAATAGTTTGTATTTCTGTGAAAAGAGAACTAGGACAGGTTTATTTTCTTTCTTTTTTTTGTCAGTGAAAGCATGTAATATAAATAGGTTTTGCAGCCGTAGCTCCACTCAGAATCATTACAGAAACATTACTTGATACTGAAGCTGGGACATCTAGTGAGTTGAAACCAGATATGTTCAGCTAACCCTGAATTTTCCAAACTGCTTCTCTAAAATGTCTGTCAGTGATTGTCTGTCATCATGATTGATGGATCGACTGTTCCAAGTCCCTCCAACCCATCTGGCTCAGCATCACACAGACAAAATGGGAGTCTGTACCCACACCAAATTTGCAAGTTCATTTAGCCAAGTTGTCCAAGACGGAAGGTAAAATGTCAAGATCTCAGCTGCAAAACAAACCAATAAGTCGGTGTCAGCCACCATAAAAACACAACCTCAAACCATAACTTTGATGCTAAACCTAATGCATCCCTGTTTTCACACGTCTAACATGAAGTCCCTATGTTGCTGCTGCCAGGTGTAAACTGTTCTACAAGAAGGAGTCTGAGTTCAAGGAGAAAGGAGTGGGAACTCTGCACCTGAAACCGACGGCAGAGGGCAAAACTCAGATGATAATCCGTGCCGACACCAACCTGGGTATGTTTTTACAACCTACTGTTAGTCTAGAAGGAACACTTAAAAAAAAAAATCAACCCCAGAATTAGATGCCTCTGTGTTTTTATTGGGGTTTTTAAAAGGTTTTTTTTTTTTTAATCTTTATTCATGTTTCAAGTATATAGCAGGATAACCACTATAACAAATTCTATAAAATCTTGTCCTTTTTAAAAAGTATTAAAATGGCAAATACAATTGGATGTCTTCATTTGTTTTCATCAGGTCATGCAGATTTATTTGTAATGAAGTTTCATGATGCTACTATAAAATTAAATAGTGGTATTGACATTCTTTATATGCACTGATAATAAATCAAGACAAAGATGGAAAGTGAAGAAGACAAATACCATTAATTGTGTCATTTGACCAAAAGATGTGATTGGGGCCGGCAGTAGGATCTGTTGTACTTTCTTATGTTGTCTTACATCACGTGCACTTGGTCACCTTAGGTTTGGCCCATATGTATTGTTGGATTAATACAGGACAGGGTTAATACAACACACCAAACATGTTGGACCTCGTGTCCCTAAACATTTCATTTCCTGATTTCCTGGTGTCTTTTTTTCTTCTCCTGCACATTTGTAGTTGAATTTGGCTTTCTGAAACCTGCAGATACCACATATGAATTGAGAGCATCTTATAGTTGAGTGCCTTAAAGTTTTTGCAGCCCTTACTTTTTAATAGTCACCAAGGCAAAGCATGGGCTGGCTACTCTATTTTTTTTATTGGGGTTCTAACTTCATCAAATGAAAATGTGTTGGAGAGCCAAAGTGGAAGAACTGCTTGGCGTGATCATTTCAGTGTTAGTTATCAAGAGTTTTCCTCCTGTATTGCAACTCGTCAAAGAATACAGACTCCTGACCAAGCAGGAAGTTTCCTTGCTTAACTTCCCAAAAATGTCAAAATGGCTTGAACACAATTAAATGCTCATGATAATATCATTATCAAATACAACAGTAACGATATTCTTTAATTCAGAATTGAAAAGGGAACACAGAGTTTTAATGATTTTTTTTTTTTTGAGGTTGTAATAAACTTCATTAATCATTGTGAAGGAGGAGAAATAATTCAGATTTGTGGCAACCAGAAGACCTGTACAAGCTGTGATGTTGAAACCGTTTCTGATTTTCAACTGGTCGTCTTTGTATTGAGTGTTACTATAGACTGCTCCACCTAGTGGTCATTTAGTGGGACTGCTTATAGCTTTATAGGCTCATTGTTCATAGTCTAGTTGGTGCAATATCCTAGCTGGGGTACGGGGCATTGTGCGGGTCCTTAAAATCTTTGAAAAAGTCTTAAATGATCTAAATTCATGGTCTTAAAAAGTATTAATGTCTTAAATCCACTCTTAGATTGATGCACAGGGTTAGTCGTGCGATGCATCCTATCGCCTGCCAAACGCATTTGGACTTCATGACCCTTAACAACTAATTTCCGGGTGTCCTTTTTATCATACTGCCCATTTATATTTTCAGAGCTTCGATTAGTTCTATTCAAGTAGAAATAGGCTGCTTTTGACAGCTTTGTTTTATTTTGTTTTTTTTATTTGGTTCAATTCCAGGTAGCATTTTAACACATCTTTAAAAAAAAAAAAAAAAAAAAGTCTTAAATGAGGCTTTCTGAAACCTGCAGATATGCTGGGGTCATTAAAGAGGAATTTGTGTGTATGTAATAGTATGTGCAAACTATTACTGACCTTTTCTGTTGTCATTTTCATTAGGAAACATCTTGCTGAACATCATTGTGCAGGCCTCGATGCCTTGCTCCAGAATGGGGAAGAACAACGTCATGGTGGTGTGCGTTCCCAACCCACCCACAGACGACAAGAACCCCACCAACCCCGTCCCGTTGCTCGTCCGGGTCAAAACAGCCGAAGACGCCGACGAACTCCACAAAATCCTGGAAGAGAAGAAAGCCTAAGCCTAGTCACCATCCCAGCCCCGGCCCTATTCTTTTAGCCGATTTCCTTGGTCCCCCCCCTGTCTCGTCAAATCCTCCCTGCTGTTAGATGCCACAGGTCTGGACTCAACCTGCATGGCCACGTATTGACCTCATGGTGGTTTTATGCCCACACACACACACACACACACGCACACATTTGTACTAAAACTCATACTGATAATCCCGTGGAAAATCAAATGTTTTAATGTGCATGACATACATTACACTTTTTCAGTTTCTCACAATAAATTGGTTGTTATACTGTGAAATGTCAGTGGGTTCCACTGTCTTGCGCCATTGCGGCAATGGTGTGAATCTTTTTTTTTTTTTTAATCACAAATCTTAAAATCGGTGACATTTTGTCACATAGAGGCAAAGATGTTCAAAAGCAAGTTGCTCTTCCTGACTCGGCAACATTCCTTCTGGTTTGAACACTGCTGCTGTTTTATTTGTAAAAACGGGATGATGTGTTAACCTAGATGTTGAATTATACTGTTTTTAATTTGGTTCTGACTGTCAGGCGTGGATGATGTGCAAGTATGAATCGGAGCATGTTGGGCTTGAATGTTTTTATACTTGCGGTGTTAGATTTTTCAGAAGACGACATAATACGCGAGGAGTGTGTGCGCATCTACAAAGGCATCCATCCTCTGAGTTTTTGGGGAAACTGTAACCTCCAAATAAAGGTCCAGTCAATTTGGTTTTACAAATTAAATATTAACAGTAACAGTTGACTTTTTTTTTTTTTTTTTTTTTTCTCTAGGTGTAGAGGACTAGAGGTTCTCGTTTCCTGCCTCTACACCCAGATGTGATCACGTGTCTGTGTGTCTGTACTGAATGTCGAGGCATTTGTTCTGGAACTATTTATTGTAGAGGCAGAATTTGTACTCTGGTAAGTGATTGAAGCCATCGCAGCTACCCGCTCATGGAATTACGTGCGAGTGT
>OOFE01049933.1:0-14934 GCA_900323365.1 Monocentris japonica
GTTCTGACACCTTTCTATCATAGCCAGCATTAACTTTTTCAGCAATTTGTGCTACAGTAGCTCTTCTGTGGGATCGGACCAGAAGGGCTAGCCTTTGCTCCCCACGCACATCAATAAGCCTTGGGCGCCCATGACCCTGTCCCCGGTTCACCGGTTGTCCTTCCTTGGACCACTTTTGGTAGGTACTAACCACTGCATACCGGGAACACCCCACAAGACCTGCCGTTTTGGAGATGCTCTGACCCAGTCGTCTAGCCATCACAATTTGGCCCTTGTCAAAGTCGCTCAGATCCTTTCGCTTGCCCATTTTTCCTGCTTCCAACACATCAACTTCAAGAACTGACTGTTGCTTCCCAATATATCCCACCCCTTGACAGGTGCCATTGTAACGAGATAATCGATGTTATTCACTTCACCTGTCAGTGGTTTTAATGTTGTGGCTGATCGGTGTATAGCATATTGGAATGAAATGTTTATACTGGTCCATGTTTTATCACATTCAAGCCTACCTTTCCTCTGTCCTTGTGTCTCATCCTGAGGTCTAGCCTCACTGCCCACACAGCAGCATGAGGTTACAAAAAATTGGATTCACAAAATAAACTATTACAATTTGTTCTGCCAAAACATGTTCGCTTAAGCCAAAGACAACTAAATTTAGATTTATGACCTCATACTTTGTGCCATGTAATTTGCAAAATTGGGGAAACCAATATTGTTAGTTTCCACAGTGCCATTAATACAAAACATATAAATAGATCATAAATATACTTGTTCAGTATTTTCATGGATAAAATTAGAAGTTTCTGAGAAATTATACAAAAAATGCTTTTTATTGCAAAAATCAGGAAACAAATTGTTCCAGGAAATCTGGAAACCTCATAGTGTCATGTAGGTTACAACTGAGGAGTGCAAATATACAGTAGTCAAGTAAATATTTCTTTCTCACTTCTGTTGTATAATCATATAATCTCTTTTGTTGTAGAATCAAATAACTAAGTTGTTTTAGATACAGTGAGAGAGTCCTTGTACCCAGATTGGCAGTACTGCTTCTAATATTTACCTTAACCAAAATAGAGCTGACAAATAGGACCTCATGGCACAATGTAGAGGAGTCTGGTGGATGAAAAGCTTTGGGACTGCAGAGATTCAGCCTCAATACCCTCTGGACTGGCCACAGAGCAGAAACGCCTCAGAGAGTTTCCAGCAAAACCTTTCACATTTTATCTACTTTGAAATTTTCAAGTTTTATTTATTTTGAAATAAATCGGCATGCGGGTGTATGGAAAGTGAACACTTTGATAGCCTAGGGCACTTACTCCAGGGTGTTTTATTAGCATTTTTCTTTTCTGTCTTCTATCAGTAACTTGTAGAGGCTTTATTCTGGCTTCCCATGTCTACAATATCTCCAAATCCTGTTTTCAGTCTCCCTCCTCGTCTGCAGCCCCACACTGATGTTTATTGCTCTCCACTAAATGAAACCCGTTTCCAAAAATAATTCAGCAAAACGATCCTCCTCTGTGTCAAGACAGTGTGTCTGGCCAGAACTAATTCAATAACTTAAAATGGCCTGATTGTAAAAAATTAGTTGACAAATTACAATGTTTGGTATTTGCCCCTCCCTTGTAAGAGAGACGTACTTTGAAATGTAAGTACAAGCAGGAATAGGCATGAGAGTGAAGAGTGCTCGCTCATAACACAGCGCCAGCACAACACACACACACACACACACACACACACACTAAATCATCCACAGCAGGGAACAGAATCTTCACTTTCCAACACCGGTCTTCAAGCAAGAGAGGTCTATAAAATGTAATTACCCTGAGCAGACTCTTGTAACACTGCAGTGCACTGTGACCTGTTCGAAACATCTGAATGTTAGTTACTTCAGGATAAAAAACGCCCGATTTTGGAATCCACGTTATTTGTATAGAGACAATTCAATCAGTATTTGTAAGCATAAAGAAAACTAGAAAGTACCGAACCAAGAATGTATGATATCATTAATCGATGATGTTAAAAGTGATGATATATAGCTTGAAGCTGCTCCATTGACACTGGATGTAAAAGTCAATTTAGATCAGGTTTATGTTGGAATAGCACTATTTGAGATCTGGACCAGAAAACTCTCTTTGAAAATCATCCTGGATACTGGAACAATCCTTTTTCATCCTTTCCTCCACATTTCTACAGCGTGTCAGTATGATGACAGTATATCAGAGTAGCTGGAGGGACTAGCACTTTTTCTATCTGCGAGACAAAGCATTGCATCCACTAATTCTACAGACTGAACTGTCTAAGGGCATGGAAATAAATAATTTATTATTTCAAAGTTGAAATTCATTTGGCATCCCCCTTTAGCAAACCCAGCACTCAGCAACCTCCCCCCAAAATCAATTGTTTTATTTTTTTATGAGGAAGAAATCCTTTTTGACGGATTAATGTTCCTCCTCCAGTGGGAAATTCATTGTCAATGATTATGGCCATTCGAATGAGAGGAGTGGAATAAAAAAGTGGAAACAACAGGACATTCTGTCCCTGTGCAGCCCAGCATGCAGCAGATGTACTTTTATTGAGCTGATTATCCTCAAGCACGTTGTCCTGCTGCGAGGGATGCTTGTGCCTCGGCTCCACTAAAGAACATTAGCACTGTAGTGGTACATAGAGCTATGTTTATTAGGCTCAGTGGGCCTCATTCACGAAAGTTTTCGTAAATTCTTCGTAAATTTGTCGTCCAGGAAACCTCGATATGTGCATAGAACAGGTGTATATTTGAAGAATGCCAATCGACTGAAGGGTCATGTGCAAGTAAATCATGGAGGAAAAGAGGGAAAAGAGGAACTTGGCGGAGTCCGAAATTGAAAAACAAGGGAGTTTTCAGAAGCATCAGCAGTGGAATCACAAGAATTGATCAAAGTAAAGCATGGCTGTCAATGCTGTTTCAGAAGAAACACACACCGTTGGTGAGGTAAAAAAAGAAATGGTTCGACATGAAACTAGATTGCAAAAAAGAATAAGGAGAAGTAGGCGCGTATTATCAGCCTCACGAGGAAGGCAGCGCACTGAGGCGCTATCCAATAATAATAGAAGAAATCTCACTGCTGGGTGTCCAGTCGGCACTGGAGTTGGACACAGATCAAATCCAGGCTGCATCTTCATCAGATGGTAGGACTATGTAATTGTATTTGTAAGACGTCCAGTCCATGTGATCAACCCATTACAAGTCTGATAATCTTGTATTGTTATGAATGAGGACAGTTTGGCAAATACGCCATTTCAGCCTATTAGGTCTTTTTTTTCTACAAGGCCACTGAAACACACGTAGAATTTGATTGTACCAACAAACAAATTCAGATACAAACACAATTATGAATCAGACTATCTTCGTAGAAACGTTCGTACGCACGCTATACAATCAAATCTGATCGTACACACGTTTTGTGAATGAGGCCCATTAACTCTTGCCCTTCCTCTGTCTCCTGAGTGGTTCAAATCCTACAGTCAGAAAAATCTGAGACCAGGGAGAATGCATAATAGTAAATGAACAAAGAGTAGACAAAGTTATGCCCAGAGTTCTATCTGTGTCGGTTTGGTCACTCCTACTCACGATCATCGTCATTATCCAGCTTATCCAGCGTTTATTTACAGACAAATCAGTTTCTGGTTACGGTGGCTGAGGGGGCACTGGGTTATTTTTAGCCCCGGCATGGGGAGCCTAATGGGGACAGCGGTGTCGGCGGTGGACTGGAGAGAAGCAAGCTGTCAGACCAAATTTGGTGTAATGTCACATTTATGTTTGTGTCAGATGTACTATTCTCTGAAGCCAGACACCCGACTTGTGTTCATGTGCTTTTTTGGCCGGAAATAAAAACAACCGTGGTGGTTGATGAGGCATCTGATTTATGCCTGGCTGCTCGTTTCTTTCAGAAAAAAAACCTCTACGGAGCTGTTACCAGTGCCTGTGAGAATGTGAAGGAGAGGAGATGAATAAGGTGATTTACCAAGCTTTAAGGCTACCATTCAATTATATGTTGTCAGCCAGGTTGCCTAAGGCAGCAGCATCACCTATTTGTGCACCATCTACAATCCCAAATCCCCCAACTTCAATGATTCACTGATTTGGGGGGACGTTCATGTAGTAGTGGGAAAGTCGTATATCCTATAATCCCAACAGCACATGAATGCGCAATAACCACAGGCTTACATCTAGGCTATGCCCTCTCTAGCTGTCTGTCTGCTTTAGCTTTGCTTTTGCTCTCTGTAGGCCTGTCAGTCTCATTCTGTTGGTTTCCCTAGTTTCTCCTCCACTTATCTCTTCTGTCTAATGCCGCATTGATGTCATATCAAATTTACAGTAAATACGAGCTGTCAACTGGGGAAAAAAAACATTCATGTCAGCCTCCTCGTGGAAATTACAATTGTGTGAATTTTTTATAGGCTCAGATATCTCCAGGGATTGCAGAAATGTGTTAACATAGGGGACAAATGTGGCAGCAAATCCAACAATGATGGTTTCCTTTGCTCCTCGAGAACTTTCAGAAGAAGTTTATCGTAAAAATACCCCTGACAACAAGAAGAAGCACCACAACAACTGACTCTATGATAACCATCTCAATGAGACATGTGAACGTTTATGTAATTTCTATAGTGAATATCTTTTAGACCCCAGTGCAGTTCTCCGTGTGGTTCCTGGGTTCATAGTTAATCATATACTTAGTTTGCAAATTATAAAATAAATAAGTATGTACCCCCACTGAAGAAAATGATCAGAACTGCAAACTTATTGTCTTATCTTAAGACAATAAGATAAGACTTAAGACTTGAGCTTAAGCAAGCTGTCTTAAGCCAGCTTGCTCTTGTAGAACACATCCGGATGGTTATTCTGCTTTTTCTGGGACATCAACAGTAGTAATGACTACAACATGGGAGGTAGACTTAAAATAAGACTCCCCCCTGGACAAATGTGTGCGTGGACAGGTATGGTAGCAGAGGTGGCTCCTCAGTAGCTGGGGCTGAGAATAGTCTGTTCTGTTGTAAGCTGTATTCTAGTAATTACAGCCCCGTGTTTTTACAACTCTGAGTTTGAGCATTGAAACTGGGTTATGGGCTTAGTTTCTGGTGGGTTCCCAACACATAAGTCTTTGTTCCCCACATGGCAGGAGTACTAGTATGCTTTAATGAGCCTGGGATCCTGGTCGAGACTGAATGTAAATTAGGTTTGAAAGGTTTAAGGACCCCTACTGTAACCTATTCACAGTCCATGTAAAATACCGTTAGGAATTGTATGATTTGACCGTGAAGGTTGACTTTGAAAGTGGAAGCTGAACACTTGCCTGATCAGAGTGCAGCTGTGTTTTGTGAATATACTTGGGAGGGCAATCTTAATGGAGACCAATTAATTACAGCAGGGTCATTGCAAGCCAGGCTGTACAACCGATCAATCACTCACAAAACAACCTTCCAGGAAATGAACCAGGCCCAGGCGAGGATCTAAAGATCAGCTGATCCCTGTTATTCAGTCCACAGAAACTTGCAGAACAACCAAACTGGGCCAAGCCAAACTATGCCAAGACAGGCCAATGTATACAGCGGTCTAGACTTTCACCTAGAAAGCAAGGGCAGTTACTGCATCTCTGGATCAATGCCATCTCAATTCATTGAAATGCACCTACAAATCCTTTGTTGGAAGACCATCTCAACTACAATCTTCAAAGATTTGTGAAGAGAGTAATCACATGTTCATCTCATCACTGGAAAAATGACCATAGTTGAAGAACAGAACCAGCTTTCCACCAGGACGGATTAACCTGATTAACAAATAGAAGTCACCTTGTGAAGTTACTTTATTCTTTGTAGGAAGGCGAACAAAGTTACAGAAAACTTTGTGTGCAGCACCCCACGCAACCGTAAACCCAAAGGCCCAAAAAGAAGTGACCGTTCTTTAATCTAAGATGAACCCCAGCTCCGTGAAGTATAATTCCCCCGAACTGTACCAGGCTGAAATACAAATTTTGCTCTGCAAGGATCGGCAATGTCCACAGGCCACCCTAAGGCTTTGAAGTCATTCTCTGCAATTTTCCATTGGTTGTGGCCTGTGTGGGCCAGGTGTGATGGGCAAACAAATGTGAGCATTACAAGAAGCTGAAGACATTTTTTTTACTACTTTACAGAGTTCTACAGTGCTGCCATTTAATATCATAGATCAATCACATGTTCATCTGATCGAAACAATAAATCCATACAACTTAAAAAACTTGAGATTTAAAGAGGTGGACATCATCAATTATCACAGATAATCCTCCTAAAATTCTTTCCTGCACTCCTAAATTTCATTTTTCATTGGAATAAATGTCATTGCAGAGCCCCTGCTTCCTGCCCTCTCTTTCTCCAGCTGAGGTCTGTAGGCTACCTTGGGGTCGAGTAGAAATGCTGCTGCTTTGGTTTTCAGAGGACAGGTTTTTAGCTTTAATCTGGGTTGCTCTAAGAGATGAGGGAGTCAGCTGGGACACTCATCCCTGCCGTCGCCAGATTACTGTGTCAGACACCACTAAAAGAGACTGGGATTAGTTTTCATCACAATCAATATCACCGACGTTGTTGATTATATATCATGCCAAAATAAGATATTGTTGTTTTGCTCTCCCTGCTGTCATGAATCATAGCAAACATAAAATGTGGATCTCCAAAAACCACTTAGTCTCCGGTCAGAGGCAAAGTGGTTTGCTGATTCTTGACAGGTATAATTTGAAGTGTACACAATCACTGAGGTAAAGTAAAAATGGGTGCAGCATAGTCCAGAGAGGAAATAAACTAGATACATAAGAATATAGTCATTTAAAAGGTGCTATGTGTATCAGTTTAACATCAATAAATCATTACCACATTCATTTTGAGACAGTATAATTACCATAAACAAACAACCATTGTTGCACTGCATTTAACATTACGGTCCAGGGGACTGGATTTAGCAGCAAATATGCTGGATTTTTATGGCACAAAACAGAGCAAAATTATAATACAATAACTTATACCAAAGTATTAATTTGACAATCATATATTTATGTTTAGCACCCATTCCTCTGTCTGTTCTCCACTCACATCAGTAATCCCTCCATCTCTCATTGCCATCTCTTCCCCCCGTTCGGCCTTACTTTCTTCGCAGGTTCATCCCTACTTTCTCCAATTCTTTCTTACCCTCTTATCCTAATTCTTTTATCTTTTATTTCCTAATTAATTTGTTTGCTTTCTTTCCTTCCATCCTTCCCTACTTTCTTTCCTCTTTCCTAGTTCCTTACCTGCCTTCTTCACTCTTTAATTCCTCCCATCTTTCCCTAATCCCCCCATTCCTTCATTCCTCCCTTTTTTCCCCAATTCCTTCCTTCCTTCCTTTCTCCCTTAATTCCTTCCTTCCTACCTCTTTAATTCTTTTCTTTCTTCCTGCCCTCCCTGATTCCTTCCTTTTCTCCAATCCCTTCACTCTTTCCCTAATTCATTGCTTCAATTTTTCCCAAATTCTGTTCTTCCTCCCCCTGATTCCTTTCCTAACTGGTCCCTTCTTTCTTTCCATACTTCCTTCATCAATTCTTTCCCAAATTCCACCTTATCTCTCTGCCTTCCTTGCATCCTTGCAACTTTCCATCCTTCCTCCACTGTTCCCTAGTTGAGACACTGTGCTGCGATCAGTAAAGGGCTGGGGAGGCCGTTATCTTGATAATCCTTCCTTCCTTCTGTCCATCCTTCCTTCCTTCCTTTACTGGATGAGGGGGCATGCTGTGATTAGTATGCAGGCAGGGACATTAAAAGCCTGCTAGTGGGGTGCTTACAGCCTGTACCAGCTGTACTTTTACTGATCAAATTTTCATCAAAGGCAAAGGCCTCTTTGAGCGAGAGCCAGGCTGAGAGAGAGAGAGAGAGAGAGAGAGAGAGAGACTTCTCTCCTCTGTTGCATCCTTTTCTCCTCCCTCCTTTAACTTTTCACTCTGCTCCTCCTCATCTATTTCCTAAAAACAAAACCCCTCTACCTTGTATCCTATGCCTCATTCATGTCATATGAGAAAATAGTGTCCACCTCAGCTTTCACATGGTAAATACTACTGGAAAGCACCGTTCACCTCAGCTTTCAAGTGGTAAATACTACTTGGGAACTTCCTGAATTCTGATGTTACCTGTGATCAAGTGAAGGGAATAATATATTAATAATAATATAATTTAATTTGTGCCAATTTTCATTACAAAAGTTGTTTTGTAATGAAATCCATAATGTCAAGGTTATTTTTTTTATTTACAAAATTTTACAAATTCATTAAAAATGAAAAGGTAAAATATTTTGAGTCAATAAGTATTCAACCCCTTTGTAGTGACACTACAAATTGAGTCAAGGTGCATCCAAATTCCTCTGAATATCTTTGAGATGTCTCTACAACTTGATTGGAGTCCACTTGCGGCCAGTTCAATTGATTGGACGTGATTTGAAATGAAAAGTCCAAACAAGTTCAAGGAACTATTTCATTTTCAATAAATTTGCAAACAATTCTAAAAACATGCATGCATTTTGTCATTATGGGGTATTTTGTGTGGAAATATCTCTTTTCTCTATTTAATCCATTTGGAATTCAGGCTGCAGCACCACAAAATGTGGAAAGAGTCAGGGGTTGAATACTTTCTGAGGTCACTGTATAACCTGCTCTAATATTACGTTTATTCAGGTGAGAGCCCCCCTCTCTCTTGGGGCTTGGTCTCTTCTAATAGCTACTCCCAAGCCAGCAAAAAAATCTACACCCCCAACATTTTAACAGTAGTTCATTTAAGTTAGTTTAATCAGGTGTGTGCTTCCGGAAATATAGGTTTTGCTGTGTGCTGTACTGAGGACTGAGGAAAAACAGGGTGTTGCTTCATACCAATTAGACAGGTTACAGAATATATTACATGGATTACATTAAAGGAATACACCAGGTTTTTGTCCCGTTGATCAACTTATCTGACACCAAAATCATCCATATGTCCCCGGTAGATCATTAGGACCAATGCTCCATGCTAACACTTTAGCATATGTTCAGTGACTGTAGGCTACTAGCATTATCCAAAGTAAGAAGACTGACCTTTACATGATAAAAAGTTTAATGTTTTTTATTAATACAGATGGTAGATTAATATATTTGTAAAATGTCAATACAGTTTATTTTGGAACTCCCATCAACCACCACCATCACTTCCTATGGAAACAAAACAAGTCATGCTTGAAGAAGTCATCCCTGCTATTTCAAAACACTGCTTTTTGTATCACATTTGGTGTAAATTTTATTAATCTCAAGCAAAAAACAGCCAGATTTAACCACATATAATTTGAAATTTCTTGCCATTCAGCTTCAGAGCTGCTACAAGTTCTCATTTTCTTACATTTAAGATGCAAGTGCTAGTGGCCTACTATCACTCAACACAGTGTATGCTAAAGTGTTAGCATGGAGCACCAGAGCCAACGATCTGCCGGGTACACATGGATGATTTTAGTGTCTATGTTCTCATCACTTTAACGGGGCAAAGCAGAGGATTTTGGTGTATGGTGTTTGGTGTATCAGTGTGTATGAATGCTGAGTGTGTGTGTGCGCACCCTGCCTCCTGCCACAGTCTTGCTGTCATCCTTCTCTTACAGTTCAGAAATCCCACCGAAGAGTACACCAGCCAAAATACCAGGTCTCATCATAATGAATTACAATGAGATCTTCACACACACACACACGCACACACACACACACACACACACACACACACACACACACACACACACACACACACACTAGGATTAGTCTTTGCTTGCTCCAGCTTTTTGTGTAAATCCAGGCCATTACCATCACATGCAGACACACAGTGCTACTATTTGCATACATTAGAAGACCAAAAAAAATGCAGTGGTGTACCAATATAGCAGAACCTCTTCCTTATACATGCAGTGTTTCCGCTATATATACTCTGTGGCGGTGGCCTGCTGCTGTAAGAGTTTTACCACCGCTCCTGTGAGATTTCACAGTCATGAAAGCTTTTCCACTTGTTGTTCTACACCCAGTGTCAGGTAGGTCTTTCTTGGGAGAAATCTACTGCTACAGCTTATAAAGCACTTACTGAAACATAGTGCAGAGACGTACAGGACATCATACAGTGCAAATGCATTATGTATAGTTCCATTCAGTCTCGATATTAGCATTCAACATGCAGTCTATTGCAGGGAGGGCATGGAGTGTTACAGAAAATTAAAACGCTAATGATTAGCATCTGTTGACAATTGGCTGATACCACACTCGATAGCGTAATATGTAACAATTAACAACTAATGGTGCCGTAGACTGTCACAGCGCTGGCCACACTGATTGCCAAGTGATCACCAGGAGGTGCAATGCAAGACCACCACAGCGCTGACCACTTAGCATCAAAGATGGTGAAGAAAGAAAAGAAAAAAAAGAAAAATCGATGGGGGAAAACATGGGGGAAAACGATGTAATGCCACACTTTGGTTTGGCTGAGCTATTCCAATTCCCGGCTTGGCTTTTTATCAGCGTAGATGTTGTTTATCTCAATCACCTTGGCGAGGGGAAGGCAGTTTACCGTTGTGGTTGACTGACAGTAGAAGCTGCTCCCTTCATCACCCCGTCATATCAACGGCCCAAAGGCAACCTCACTCACCCATGTGCCGTAAATTGGATGAAAAGTGCCTGCGCTAATTGATAATCGTGATTTAGAAATAATTTCCTTTAACTGGTAAACAGCTGCTGTCAAGATGATGCATGGCCCTGTGTTTTACCCTCGTCATTGCAAAGGTTAAAAGAACATAGAGGGAAACCTAATGATACATGAAGAGAGAGACCAACAGAAAGAGAGACAGGAGACAGACTGAGACAGATAGATGAGAGAGAGAGGGAAAGAGAGAGAGAGAAAGCAGGAGAAACCAATCACACTCCAATCCCTCTCCATTTTATTGGAAAGTAGAGAGAGAGAGCGAAGGCGTGCGAGGTCCTGCACAGTTAACACCAATCTCTGCCAATATTGCTCTCAGTAGGGACTCAATCACAGTGAACAGCTACTGTATGACTCCCACTGAGCCGAGAGGAGAGGAAAACCTCTCTGCCTCTGTTTTTCTTCTCTCCCTCTTCACCCATCCATCCCTCTTTTTCCCCTCCTTTCTGTTGTTTTGTTGTTGCATCCACAGTGTGGCAGCATGCATTAGACAGCAAATCAGATGTTTGTTGTCTTTATGAGAGAACGATTGTAAACTTTGCCAACACTGGCTGAACGTGTCGCTTAAAGCAAAGACGTGACTTGGTGATAAATGTTGAAATCCCCACACTGCAGCATGTCTGAAATAACGGTCATGGTCCCACACGTCACGTAGGTCTTACAACTAGCTATTATTATTATTATTATTATTATTATTATTAGTTGTTGTTGTAGCAGTTAGCAGTATTGTTAGTTCTAAGCTGTAGCTGTTGCTAACTTTCCTGCAGACTTTCTGTGTGTGTTGAAGCGCTGTAAAGCTCATTGAGCTTGGAAATGGGTTTTTGCTACCCTGAGAACTCCCGGTCTGACTCCTGCCTCGGCTATATCTCCCCGCTAATAAAGAAGCACTTAGCCTCGCAACTTCGGTTCACTGCTAGCATGACACTGTAGATTATCTGTGTGTATACTAGTGTGTGTGTGTCTGCATGTGTGTGTATGTGTTAAGGAGCAGATTACAGTAGAGCCTGTCAGCAGCCTTCGAGATCAAAGTCACCCGGAGAGTGAAATCCCTCTTGTGACATCAGTCTGAAATGGAAATCAACCCTTGAGATCTTGAGTGTTTAAAATGCCTTGAAGGGACCAGGTTGTGGATTTTTTTTAAAGCTTGCAGCTGTTTTGGAGTGTTATCCGTTCTCTGGTAGGGCCTTATCATTCAGTTAGTGGCTGGACCATGTAATTAGAAAAGAAGAAAAGAGGGAGGAGACACATTGAGGAAAAGAGAGTGCAATACAAATCTGCTGCATTGGCAGACTAGAACAAGATTTGAGAGTAAAGCCCTTGCTGATGCTGTTTTCACGGCCTCTTGTCTCTAAGCAGATACACACAAAGACACTCAGTAGGACTAGTACTTCCTAGTATGAGTACTGTGCCCAATGGAAGCACTCTTCTGTCTCATCTTTCCAAATAAAGCTACTCTGGAGCAATGATTTTCCAGTGCTCAGACACTTAACAACATTCGGCGCCCCTGAAGGCGGTCAATAACACTGCCTTCCTTTTCCCTTTCCTTCAAAAACACCTTGTTGAAACCACAATGCTGAAACGATGAGTGTTTTCAATATCTACAACGTGAGGTACAAAGTGGGCACCCTAAGGTTTACGGATGTTCTCGCTGACGTGCACAGCAGCTATTGGATCAAAAAAGAACCTGACAGAAGCTAGAAGTTAGAAGAGTTTACTTTTATAAATGCAATAACAATTGTTGTACCCCTCTATCATGCACAGCCAACTCCAAGAAGATTGAAGAAGAAGAAGAACTGAGGTAATCCTTCCTCCATGTTCCTCACAGGAGCTCCTATCCAGGCTTCATTCATTCCAGTCATTCACTATTCCAGATAACAACTCACATCCTAGTTAAGATCTTATTCCAGGTGTGGTACTCTCCAGAGTTTTTATCATATTAATGGCAAAGATCAAATAAATAGCTGCCTCAGTATCCTGGCTAATATTTAGACATCACAGATATGTTATCAAGGCATCTCACCAGCTTTTAAAAAAGCCGATGGGACTCTTCTTTTGTTGCATTAATGCACTGGATGGGCAAAATTTCAATCAAACCATAATTTATCAACCAAAGCCACATGGGAGCAGTCATTCCTTCATTTGTCAGAAATGTGTGGTGGGAAAGGACTTTCTTCCAGGGTAAAAATCATCCTTAACCCAGAATTCACAGTGTCTTTATTAGAATGCTTAGGTGAAACGTCTGGATCTGGCATGGGGACATCAACCGCAACTTGGGTCACCATCATTACTGTCACCATCAAGGTCGTCATAAGAGTGACGTCGGTTGCTTGGACGCCAGTGCTGTCTCGGTAACCACGGACAACAACTACGACCGGAGGTGAGGAGGCAGGAAGAGTCAGGGATCAAAAAGGACGCCTGGGCAGTATGCCCAGCTGCAACCACAACCCTGACCCAAAACAAACATCTCCATTTGGAAATGTAGCAAGACAACTCCACACCAATAAGATATTGGTCTGATTGCCCCAACTAAAGGGGACACCGGTCCAGGGCTTGAAATAACCATTTAGGTGTGAAAACACTCATTCATTTATTCACTCACTCTCTACCTCTGCGTTCTGCCCTTGGCTTCTTCATTGAAGCAGCAATATGCCTCTTCAAAGTCTTATTCGCTGCAGAGGTGGCTTGATGCCATGCAACACAACAGCATGCCTCAGTGTGTTCCTTACCTCTTTCCCAGACAGGTAGTAGGCAGACAGGAGGCCTCCAACAAAACGGATGTTCACCTCGAACACAGACACCTCTGCATTCTGCAGCCAGAAGGACAAAGAAAAAAACATTAGTGGTATTCAAAAGATGACAGTTACTTAGACAGAAATGGAAAGGCCAATACAAACATTTTTGGACTGAAGCTGCCAATAGCTGATATTCAGCATCTTTAAACCTGACCATTTTCATGCCCAGAATAATAAAACGATTCAGTGTTTCCCCAGAGTTGTATTCAGAATTGTATAATTTACACATCACTGAAAGCCATAGTTATGAAATTATTTCAGCCATCTTAAGGCAGGGTGAGACAGGTGTCATTGCAGGCTTTACAGACTGACACCCATGAAGCTGTTGAGGAAAATCTTCCCACACCATTGGAATGATTTCTCTGGTCTGACATCTGATATAAAAAAAAAATAAAACATATTCAGTAGCTGTGGTCAGGGAGGAACCACCATCATATTAGAGGTGGACGATATTGACTGGGCAATACCCGACTTTTAATGAAAGGCCAATATCAACGAATGACTGGTGTAACCCTCAGTTGGTACTGTCAATAGTTGATTTTATGGTGGGTGAGGTGGTGAGGATTGAAGAACCCCTTTTCCGAAGAGAGTTCCAAAGTACTTTATAGACAATAAATAAAATACATGAAATACATTATGTAACCTTCATGTTAATTCAGTTCCACACACTGGGAGCCCAGTACAACCACAGTCTTCTACTGTTGGCCACTAGGAGTTGCCCAGTACCAACACAATTGCCTTCTGTTGGCCACTAAGGACCTCCATTGGAACGGTTGGGGGTTCAGCGCCTTACTCAAGGGCACCTCAATAGTAGTTGCAGAGGGACGGGAGAGCGTTAATGTTTCACTTTCCTCGCCCACATTTTACCATTTGGTCTGGGGATTTGAACCGGCAACCATCTAGTCACTTCCCCTCACTCTAAAGTTACATATAATAAAATAGGTAAATGGTTAAACAAGATAGGTAAAAACAAACATCCCATAATACGGTCTACACAAGAGTTTCATGCATTTCAATGCTGTAAAATGTTTCTTTAGTAATACAATTAGTAAATGTTTACAGAGCTGCATTTTGAGTTTGAATGGATTGTTCAAGTTGTAAAAATGTCAAATTTTCCATCTTCAAATAAAACGGTTCAACAATGTACGTAAATACATCCAAAGTTTAAGAGACCAAACAAAATGTTGAAATGAGGCCAATGACCCCAACACCATCTCATCTATTCTAGACAGGATCCTGAGAGTTACTGTAATGAAGGCGCACTTCGTTACTAAGCACTTTGCACTATTTGCATTTATATTGTACACTTATTGACTTATTGAATAGTTTGCACAGTGTAATTTGCACAGTAACATTTGCACAGCATTAATAATTGCACACCAAGTCATGATTTTAAGGTGTTTTATTGAATGTATAT
>OOFE01049933.1:14954-40088 GCA_900323365.1 Monocentris japonica
TACTCAGCATGAGCAAAGATTGAAGCTCCACTTGAAGGAAACAAACAAATGGGTTTTCATTGTTTGGTTGAAGGTCATGATTTGGTATGGGCAAGTGCAATACTTCTAAGTGCAATGTAAGGGTTTAATTGTTGGTTCATGCTATCACTTATCTGTGCTGTCTTGTCTGTGTTCCAGGGTGTTCGGGCAAAAGAGTTCCCTGGGGTGTCCGAGCACCTATATAAATACTGTATATATATATATATAGTTCCGGGAAGGACCATGTGATAGGATAGCAGAGGGGGGTTCTTGTTGTGTGGGTTTGAACTAAAATGTATATTGTTTATATGTGGCAGTATTAATTGTTTGAGAGCAACATTTGTTTAAGTGTACAGTATGTATTAGATAGATATGTAAAATGATATTTTAAAGCGGAAGTATATTGAATTGTTGACTGTCATTACGTACACCCCTATAGTTGGTAGCATCCAGGTTAAACACCTAAGGCAGAGTATATAAGGCTGCTGGTAGAACCCTGGAGAGCTGTACATAGCCAGGCAGCTCATTTTTGTCAACCAGTCTGTTTTGTCTTATGTCATTTTTGTGGGTGAATAAACACCATTTGGTTGCACCGTACTACCTCTTTGCTGCTATTCTACACTTTTGAACTCATCTGAGAGGGAGCAGAAATTACCTGAGATGGAATTTTAGTACTGTAGTAAGCCAGTGTTTACGCTTCTGGTAAATCTCTGGCGGTAGTGATGAGAAAGGTGTTACCAAAAGAATTTAGGAAAACATTTCCTCCGTTTCTGGGTCTTTTTTTTTCAGCAGACAGATATGGGTGTAGAACAACCAAAAAGTCAGAGTAAATATAGCCTGTTGTCTCAACAGCAGAACAGCGGTGCTTTATCTCTGTCTCTACGTCTTCATGTGCGGAGTCAGATGAAGCCTTTGTGCTTGACTGACAGCTCTCTCATTGCTGCTGTCGACCGGAGATAGACTAGAAGACAATTGACTGAATACTGAGGAAAAAAAAAACAAATGATATGCCACAGACAAAATGTGTCATGTCACTTTTTCTCCCCCGACTGCACAACCGATTGAGTGGCTAACTCATCATAATTAAAATGGAATGATTTCCTTCCCAACGCAACTCGCAGGCGACTGAAATGCAAAAGGGCAATATTATTTCTTCCTGCTGGCTGCTGTCCGTTAGCGGTGGAGTGTTAATAAGCTAGAATGGCGATAGATATGGGGCTGTAGTAATGAACAGGCCGTTTGGTCTGTCATTACTGACGCTCAAATGTTATTTCACCTGATGAGACAGCCCCCCATTTTCAGTTGTATGGAGAGAGAGACTGAGAGAAAGACAGAGAAAGAAATTGAGACAGCCATACTGTAGATACCATTGACAATGTAATTGCTGAGGCCTGCAATATGGATATTTGTGTATGTGGGGTGACAATTGTGCAACTAGAGGAAAACCCTCTGCAGTTAGAAGAAACTCTAGGTGTTGGTAACAGGCCAACCCTTGTGGAATGCAAATTCCCCTGTGCCTTCATTTGAGGACGGGAAAATGAGCTGGAATGGATTAATATAGCAGTGAAGAACCAGGCCACATATCCAAGGAAAAGTCCAGCTTAAAATACTTTAACAGTGTTAAAAAACAGCACTTGCATCAGCCCATTTTGTCATTTGGTGGCGGATAACTGGCCAAAGGTAGATGTGATATCAAGATATTTCCAGCGCAGCTACAATGGAGTTTGGTAGCAGAACGCTAATGCTGCAACGTATATTTGGTGTGAGGTAGATCGTTGGCAAAAATGAAGACTGTCATGCATTTGGCTATATTTTGTCTGCGAAGATGGATGCCACAGTTGTTTTACATGCACCGCACTGTCAGACAGAACCAAAAGTCAATATCCCAAACTTAAGCAACAACATATTTGAAGTTTACATTTTGGATACACTTCTTTACGCTACTCGACTCTGGGTCCAGTGACTCTCCTGACCTGCCACCACAACAAATACCTTTGCAAAAAATATTCTATTCTACAGGGATCCCACCATGGCCCTGATGTAAAATTCCATGACTTTCCAGAACTAGGTCATGGCGCTTCCATGGCCCTAAAATGTTCTTCCTTCCTGGTTTATTAATGTTATTTTGGGGGGTGAACAGTCTGATTTCCACAACACTTGGGCTGAAAACCACCATATAATGTAATTTATGTGTGAAACAAGTTGGAAAATACATTCTGCTATAGTCCTATAAAGTGACACATTTGTAAAATTCCCTGACTCCTCTGGGGAATTTTTCAAATTCCCTGACTTTCCCTTTCTCTTTCAAATCTCCAAGACCTTCCAAGACCTGTGGGAACCTGACTCTATTCTACTGCCAGCTGTACCTCCCATCATGTAGCCAGCTGGAGAATATGGCCCTTTGTTAACACTGGAAAACAAGAGCTAACAAGAGACAGCCACATTTTTAAGAACTTTTTTTTTTATTTTTGCCTTTATTGGACAGTACGCTGTGGAAAGAAACAGGAGAGATTGGGAAAGGGGTAAGGGGGATGACATATGACAAAGGTCCCAGCCCAGAACTGAACCCAGGATGTTGTGGGTACATAATATGCGCCGTAGCCACTGAGCCACCAGGTCACCCCAGGAGGCATCCACAAACTGTTTATGAAACATCAGCCAGTGAATACATTTGCTTCCTAAATTGTAAAATTGTTAAAGGTGGAATTTCTTTATTCATTATTAGCATCGGCATTAGCTAACGCCTCAGCAATGGCTAATAATGCACTTTAACTCTTGGTGAGGTCTTTGAACTGCAGTCATACTCATGAGGTCTTGCGATGGCAGCCAAAACACCATTCTAGTCATTCAGAGGGGAGGCGAGCAAACCCACAGCCAAGGTCAATCCCCTATTGCTGGAGATTCTCAACCATGTGGCATCAAGGCTCAAGTGTATACAGGTTTTCATTCCAGCCAAACACTACAGCAGCTGATTAGCACCTTCATCCACAGAGGAGGAACTAATCAGTGAAATTAGCTGCTGTAGTGTTTGGTTAGAATGAAAACCTGTATACACTTGAGCCTTGATGGCACATGGTTGAGAATTACTGCCCTACAGTGACTGATTTCTAACTAATAGCCTACATTTAGCATTATATTGATATTGGTTATATCGAAAGCCAAATACAAGTGCAACCAAAATAAAAAGTGCAACGGTCAGGACATTAGTGCCCTTAAAATATTAATGTGACTTTAGAATGGTCATATAACAGTGAGTGCTAGGAAAGGAAAAACAATAAAAGCTAAGCGAGAGATAGAAGGGATTTTTATATTTAGACAGTGCAAATAGAAGTGAGTAGAGAGGGGAAATCATTCAGTCAGAAGCAGTCAGGTACTGCGTGAAGAAAGGGATTTTCAGTCCAACTTTCAGCCTCTAACTAAATGTGTCCCAGCTGATACGTCCTGGATTGAGCTCAGGCAGGCCAGATCAATGGCTTCATTAAAATCTAATGAAGGTGGTTTCATTAGATTCTACAATCAAATTTTTTCTTCCTTAAAGATAAGACAATTTCCTCCTTGGCCACTGGCTCTTTGTATTTTGCAATTATCTCCTCTTGTGTGCTCATCTTAAGACTGTTGGGCCATTTGAACCAATCACGTATGTTGTGGCACTACAAGATTGCAAACCACTGTTCTAACTCTCAAGCTACTGTGAGATTACTCAGTAGTCAAAAGTCCATACCCCTGAACCAACAAGTCTACCCAGCAGATAAAAGGAGCACACAAATATGGCAATATGCGACAACAGGAAAAGTACACTGCACATGAGGTTGTAGAGTGTTACAGAGTGTGTGTTTTGAATAAAGTTTGGTCAGGAATTTGAATGCATGGGTCCATTTGAGTGGGATTACAGTTGATATCCCAGTTAAGGTCTTGTTTGGGATACGCTTATTTAATGCATCCTCAGATTACCAATACCGCCGTATAGATCAAATTAGGATGTCCGTAAACAAACCTTGTCATGCAAACTGTTAAAAAGGAATCTCCAACATGGATTCATTTCCTAGAGGATTACACTGCAGATCAAAATTTGCTTTATATTCAGAGCTACAGTCTAAGCCAAATTCAGTTTTAGTCTCTTTGAGGAAAAGTATTTGTGGCTATGACTGCAGACAGATACAGTAGATAGGCTTAATTACACAATTATACACCTCTAGCTGAACTACCTTTTTTTTTACTTTTCTTTTCTTCACTTTTTTAAAGAACAGACATTGTGGACACTGGTACTGGTCTTTCATGCAAACAGACTTCTGCCCCAGTTGGTGATAACTGAAGTAAATTCATATTCAATTCAAATATAAACTAGAACTCTAATTCACTTACTAATGGCAGAGCACTTACTCCAAACTTCTATTTTCAAGACTGGACATAATCTTCATGATGAAACCATTTTTACTAAATAATATTACTATATAATACTAGTGGCCTCTTTTTCTTTGCCATGCACTCATCCTATTAGAGGACGTGGTCATATTTCAAATCAATGACAAAAATTGCTGCTTATGTTCCTTTTGTTGCCAGTGCCGTTTTCAGACAGTGTTTACACCTTTTCTGCTTCATGTTCATCCAAACCGCCGACACACAATCCTTTTTCGGTACAAGGCCTTCTTCATTTTCAATCAACTTACGGTCCCTACCCGACTCAGGTTTGACATTTTCATTCATCTTGGTTCTTACCGTCTACAGTCGAGAACAGTCGGATAGCGAGGCTATTTGTGTTCTGAATGAAGCGCGTGGGCTGAACGAGGCGGGTGTGCCTGGGTGTTGTGGTGCAAGCAGTGGGAAAGCTTTTACTGAACATGTCAACATGAGAAAAAAGGATGCAAATTTTCGGTATACCACCCAAGCCTACTGTGTCCCCAGCTTAATTTCAAGTGATGTGACAGAAGCCAAGTACAGGCAGTGTAGCTCCATTTTGTCCAATACTATGTAGGTGCTGGCTACAGTCTAGTTGGGTACAGCGTAGGGCTGGGCGATATGACCTAAAATTTTTCTCACAGTATTTTTTTTTGTTTCTTAAGGTGACGGTATTATATCATGGTATTACAAAATTAAAAGAGATAGGCCACTCACAGCATGATTCTACCTCTTTTCACTCTATTGGCAATGTAAGGGAACATATCTTAAGAAACACTAGGACCGCCAGGAATATAGCGCCACCTTCAACCGCCACAACAGTCTGCCAGACTGTCAGGTGTAACGACATCAATGGTGTTCACAGTCACAGTAAAAATGAAGAGATGCTCCGTTTATGTCCAATGCATGGAACAACTACAGCTAAGGATGTATTTCAACAGCTGTGTGATGCAATTGAGCGGGACAGTGTGCCGTGGGATAAACTGGTGGGAATAGCTACGGATGGTGCCCCGTCAATGATAGGGAGAAAAAATGGACTAGTGGCGCTAATTCAGAGAAAGCTGGAAGAAGAGAATGTAGATCCCGCTATTGCTCTGCAATGCATTATTCACCAGCAGGCACTCTGCAGTAAATGCCTGAAATGTTTTTGGAGGAAGTTGAGGCAGCATATGGCGATGTCCTGTACTTTACTGAGGTACGCTGGCTAAGCAGGGGCAATGGCCTGAAGAGGTTTTTTGAGTTGAGAAAGAAAATCAGGGCATTCCTAGAGGAGGGCAGACTGGCTGTTCCTGAGCTTAATGATCCAAAGTGGGTGATGAACCTAGCATTTTTGGTTGATATCACACAGGAGCTGAACACACTCAACCTGAAGCTGCAGGGCCCAGACCAGCTTGTCACTGTGGCTTTTGACAGTGTGAAAGCATTCTCCATGAAACTGAGATTATGGAAAAACCAGCTCACTGTGAAAAACCTCAGCCATTTCTCAACATGCAAATCTGTTGTGGAAGATGGTGCTGTATTCAGTGGTGATGAGTATGTTGCTGCTATTGAAAAGCTACTGCAGGAATTTGACCAGTGATTTGCTGACTTCAAGACTCACAGTGGCACTTTCCGGTTGTTTGCTGACCTGTTCTCCTTTGATGTGGACAGTGCTCCAAGTGTGCTACAAATGGAGCTTATAGACCTGCAGTGCAGCTCTGACCTCAAAGCCAAGTTTAGAGAGGCAAAAGGAAAAACAGCGCTGATTGGACACTTTCTTAGAGAGCTACCCCCCTCCTTCCCAGTTGTCCAAACTGTTCAAGCGGGTCATGTGTCTGTTTGGAAGCACATAAGTGTGTGAGAAACTATTCTCTACTATGAACTTTAATAAGTCATCTGATGCTCATCTCCAGGCTATTCTCAGGGTCTCCACTGCCAGCTCCCTCAAAGCAAATGTAGCTAATCTGTGTCAGCAGAAACACTGCCAGGTGTCTAGTAGTAGCAAGCGCTGAGCAGAAGTTGTATGAAATGTGCCTAAAGGACTGTAAATAGTTAAAATTAATTGTTTTAAAACCATGGGACAGTTTTTTTTCTCCCCCGCTTGTTCAAGTGGCCCCTCTTAGAGAATACCACCTGACCAGTGGCCCCCCAAGTAATTTGAGTTTGAGATCCCTGTTGTACAAGATGTGCGCATTGATGGCAGGCAGGTCCAGAATGTTGCAGAACACTGCCATGGATAGCCCCTTTTCGAGTAAAGCCGAGCGATCTGATCCACCACGCCAACACCGACCGGAGATAGAAATTAGCGCAAGCTGTCATCATTGTACCCCTGTCCAGTATACAGAGAAACGCACTCAGTGGATCCTCTATGTTGTGCTTGGCGTGCGCTGTTGGTGTGCTGTGGTGTGCTGTGATGCGTGGACTCGGTTGTAAAAATTGAATGAAATTAAATTTTAAAATGAGAGAGAATAGCCAGAGCATTTGCAATAGGCCTACTTGCATCTGGAGAAGTGGTGTGTACTCTCTCTGGCACGGGTGGCACATTTTGCACAGCTACCTGCTGCCCCACTATTGACTTTATAACATTGTTATTCCTTATTATTCCTTATTGATTTTACAACTTTTTACAACTTTGCACTTTGAAGCAGCTGCGCTTTCATGAATGTATAGGACCTATCCAGAGGCGCGATCCAATTGATGGCGAACTAATTCAACCTAGCCCTAGGCCCAAAATAACATAGGCCTACATGAAAAAATAATAACCTATGCCTACCTGGCACCAATGGAGTGGATATGGCAATAGATGGCACAGCTGGCAGAACGGGGGCAGCGTTGTTAGGTTTGGATTTTTCATAGCTGGAATCAGACGAACACCCCTCCTCGCTCCAGTCCACATCGCTCAAGTCTGAGACTTCTCCATCATCAGATTCCCCTTCACCCAGTTCATGAAACAATGCCAAAGCCTCTTCTACATTTAGTCTGCAGTATGCTCTCTTCATATTTTCTCTCTTCGTCATCTTGATCCTCAAATAGCAGGCAATATGCTGAATATGCTTTATGTTTTCTTTGCAACAAAATAAAGACACATTCAGACCAAGACTGAACTTATGAAGAAAACTAATGCTTTATTATTATTTTTAATATGCTAAAACATTTATCACGGTAATCACAGTATTGCAAAATCCATGTTGTGGCAGAATGTGACACCGGTGAAGGTGACAAAACCGGTATACCGCCCACCCCTAGTACAGCGGTGACCATCAACCCTGTCATCTCAATTAACAGGGCAGTAATACTGGCAGACTGAACCGGGGATACAGCTGACAGTGACTGTATGGCACATAGATGATATATGAATGCTCCTCGAGACAATCACTATAAGCATGCAGACTGCGGACATGTACATGAACTGCCACAAATAAAGTTTGGAGCTAACGCTGCATACACACAAATAGAGCATATAGCCTCAGGGATAGCCAAATCCAGTGAGTCAGTCAAAGGGAAGTGTTTGTGGGTGTTCCCGGTAATCCTCGGAGGGATTCGCATTCAGGTCCAACATGTGGATTAGATGCAGAGATTTCTCTAACAAGTCCACTGTTGTGTTGACGAGCTAACGCAGCCACTTGGGATCAACAAGTTTTGAGGCTACACTCTGCATGCCGACTGCAAATCATTAACTTTTCTAATTAAATGCTTTAAAATGGTAAATCATGATTTGAATCAATAAATATGGGGCTATATGCTATATACAAGTGCTGGTGCTGCTCCTATAGCTCACTTATTCTTCAGTACATGCAATATTTGTCTTCATTTGTAAAGTAAATGAGGGGTTTTAGAAGACAAGGAGTCAGTCTAGCCTTTAACTGGTGATTAATCGGGCTGTGGCAGTGTGTGTGTGTGTGAGAGAGAGATAGAGAGAGAAACAGAAAGAGAGACCCCTTGGCAAAGTGTCTCTTGTTGTTCAAGTATAGCAAGGTTATCTAATACCAAGTGTGTGCGTGTAGTCTGACAGTCCAAGACTGGTATGGACCCTTCTAACATGCTTAGAGACAAAAAAAGACACAAACCTAGAGGCAGACAGAGAGTAATGTAGTGGTAGTTGACGTGTCGTACAAAGACACCAAGTTTATATGGCTTTTTCTCTCCCTTCCTCCACCTGTCACTTCTTGGCTTTTTAACAAGGCTGACAGAGACAGAAATACTCTGTGTGTAAATGTGTGCGTGTGTTTGCTCTTATCTCCTGGACAACAATCACCCTCATATGTTCAACAAACCTCTGTCTTTGTTGTTCCCAACCTTCCTCACTCCTCCTTTGCTTCCTCACTCCTCCCTCATCATCTCTCCAATGACCTGACGAGGTCTTACCAGAACTGGACAAAATAACGGAAACACCACAAAAGGATTTTAACTCTGAAGTAACTAACTGACAATTACAAAGGCAGCGGCACACATGAGTCTTATTAAGTGGAACACCAATTAGCAGTAGGTGTCAGCTTTAAAAAGAGGTCTGACAATCACTGCTTTTAAAAGCAACGTGAAGCAACTAACAGAGCTCCAAAGAGGCCAAGTAGTTTTTGCTGGTCGGTCACAAAAACTACAAAATTAATTAATGCAGCAAGGAAACATGACAACATATGTCAAATCTTTCACATCATCAATCCATCAATATATGAAGAAACTTTGCTTCACTGCAGCCTGTAGTCACTTTTGAGTCTTTTTGCATCAAAAACTGTAAAACTAATTAAAGGTAACCCCTCCCACATTTTATGTTCAAATGACACCACGTGCTACACAGCATATTCAGACCGTCCCCATGAAACGAACCACACGGATTATCAAAACATCAAAGATTGTGCCTGCAGTACATTGCAATGTCTGACTGTAAATTGTACTGTACATCTCACAGAATAAATGTCGAATGAAAATATGAAATATTTTCATGAAAGTAAATTATAAAACTTTCCAGTCTTCATAAATTAAGTAGATCCAATTTCAGAATTGTATTTTAAATACTGAACTTTTGACAGTGTTCTGCCCTCATGTAAACAATTATAGCCAATGGCAAATAGAGCATCCTTTAACGTAAACCTTTTTCTCATGGAGAGGTCAGTCTTTGTAAAAAAATGAAAAAAAAAAAAAAAATCCAGATTGCCTAGATTAAGAAAAGCAATTATCAAAATTGTATCTTGAAAAGGCAATTTTTGACACTATTTTGAATTCTACTTTTATTGTGAAGGGAAGTCATAATCCATGATAAAATCCATAATCCCAAAATAACCGTAAGTCATACCACTTCTCAGATGGTTCAGTTCATCTTCTGTTTTTAAAGATATTTCAAGGTTTTAATTGTAGCTAGTTTTAAATCCAAGTACATTTTCAGGAAGTCCATGACCTCTGGTCTACAATCATTTTTAGAATTGTGTACAAGAGTTGTGCGAGAATTGTAAGAGAGTGCAGGCAGACATGAAGTGAATTGCCATTTTTGACTATAACTTTGAACTACTTTTGACTAATATTTTATTTGTACCATGAGACTGCACAGTCACATTTTACCAAGGTATATTTTCAAGTGTATGACCACCAGAGACCTCACTTAAAACCATTCACTTATGGACCACACACACACACACACCTTATTCACCTATAAGATATATTCAACACACCAATAGCTGGGGGAGTGGTTAAAAATCCTGGGCAATCAAGAGGCGAAACAGTTCAGTATGTGAAATGCAATGTATCACAATCAAAACAAATAGCCTAGTGATTGATATTTTTGCGAGAGCCTTGATTGGAGGTAATTGTGAGTTTTGATCATACTACTTTTTATTACCTTGATTTTGTTAGTTTTCTGTATAAGCAGAAAATAAGTATGGAGGGCCTCCAGACAACCATGGATGACATTTGTGTTTGGCCAGTGACATCCACTAAATGAGCAATAACTTCCTGCTCCGTTAAAAACTTAATCCCCATTAAGGGTCTGCAACATAACCTGAGCCCAGTCGGGGCTATGGAGACACTTTGATCTTGAGGCCACGAACGAAGGTGAACCAACCGGTTATGTCACATGTCCAGAATGTGGGACTGTTTTCTCATACGACAGCAAGCAAACCGGTGCTTCAACCATGCAAAGGCGGACAGCAGTGAAACCTTCTACTGTGGACAATGCTCTTCCCCCATAGCGCTTACTGAGTCACTTTATGACTGTCAATAGTTACTTATAATGGAAATATTTTTTGTTCAGTGGACTTTTCTTTCAAGCAGTCCAGTCACGTTCCTTGTCAAGAATTAGGATTCAATTCTAGTGGATGTTTCTTTATTTCTAATTGCATGAGTTGTCATAAATCCAGATACAATTTATTTTTATGTGTGTGCTGTGCTGCAGGGCCGCCAAGCTAATAGTCCTAGTTAAGAATGCTTCAGCAGTTTAAGCTAAATCCTTGCTTCATTGGGAAACATACATGTTTTATTGTGATTACTGTGGTGATGAAGACATAGGCTACTACTACTCTATTCCATGTATGTTTTGTTGTTGGCTTTTTGAGCTGTTGGGCTCGGGTCCAAATTTTACTAGACATTGTTGGGCTGTTTTTGGGTAGGGCCATAAAGAAGTCGGGTACAGGCGGGTTAGGGCTTAATTTTTAGCCCGATGCAGACCTTTAATCCCCATTGCTCTCTGGTGTCCCTTTTCAATCTTCTGCAATTAACTAAAAAATTATTAAAAAAAAAAAAAAAAAAAAAAAAAATATTCAGGAGACAGAAAACCAGGAAAGCACCTGTCTCTGTCTCCCCATCTGCCCTAAAACGCTCTGCCGATCAACTGGCACTGACTTTTTTTTAACAAATCGCTGGAGCTCTGCACTGTTCCCGCACGCTTCAAAAGCTCCACCATCGTCCCAATACCCATGAAGCTAAGGATTACAGGCTTAAAAAACTACAGACCTGTTTGCTTGGACCTCTGTGGTCATGAGAGACTAGTACTGGCTTATCTCAAAACCATCACAGATCCTCATGCAGGCCAACGGGTCCGCAAATGACGTGGTTAACTTGGGCCTGCACTTCATCCTCCAGCATCTGGACTTCCTGGGGCCCAAACCCCTCAATGGCCTCCACTATGGGAAGTAGATTTAGACCTCCTTCACCACTAAAACAACTAGAAGCTTTCCTTCTTTTATCCCACGACACTTAGTTCCAGACTTCATATATATTGTTAAGTGTTTCCATTATTTTGTCTAGCCCCTGTATATATGCTATTGCCTTTAATCAAAGGCAAAGTTATCAGGACATCACTGAGGAAAAGACAAAGAGATTGCCTCCTTCTCCTTAATGAGGTGCTCTCAAAGGAGACGTTATAATGAGAGTGGTTCTATAATACAGGCAAAAAACATCAAAGGAAAGGGCGTAAAGTGAGTGTTTGTGATTCACATAGCCGCATCTACCTGAGCTCATGCCATTATGTTATGTGTATCGACATTGAATTTATCATTTAAAAAACCCTAATGTATATATTCCTTCCACGCTGTAGTACGTGTGATGTATAAGCGTGTCTACCGAACATAACTGGTGAATTAAAGTACAAATGATATGCAGATTTATTGCCATTGCCTGTGATACTGTAAACATGTTTCCTTCAAGAAGTTAAGTGGGCTACAATTTAGCTGCCGCAAGGGGAAAAAAGGAAAGTCATACATAATCTGCTGCTGATATATTCAAAATGACACCCATGTAATTTTGACATTACACAATGTGTTTTGAATGGGTTGACATTTATGCAATACTATAAGCGCTCGACTGAATAAGACAATGAAACAGTCAAAGACACAATGCGTCGGTCGCCATATGATTTGTATCATGACACAGAATGATTTGTTACACTGCATTTTGCCGTGCGTCATCATATTTAGTTACCGAAAATCTGAAAATTGGAACGGGAAATTGAAAAGTCAACCTACAGCACGTCACAAGGCTGTCTGGTTAGTCTAGCATAATATCCTTGACAGGGAAAAGAGGTGCAGGAGTTTGGGGGTTAGAGAGGTGGGGAAAGGTTTCGTTTTCAGTAGCTTTCCTGTCAGTCTGGGTGTGTCAGGAGAATCCAGAAAAACTAAAATGAAAATGCTGCAATAAATACATCCTAGAAAGAAGATACTGATATGATAAATATGATATTATTGTTGCCAGGAGGCAACAATAAAGAATACAGTATCATCCCGATGCACTCATTTCAGTCCCCGAGTTTGAATAAACTACTTTGTCTTACTATGCTAGTGAACAGAATGGAGCCGAACAGGGAGGAGAAGATGCCCTAGTACTTGGGTGGGTGAGTGTGAAGGTGTGTGCTACCTGCATGGTCCAGAGTTTCTGCTTCGGATGCACAGGTTTAACATCAGCCCTTAACATGTGTTTCGTCTTTGTGGTGTCTCTTAGTTAGCATCTCTTAGTTAGCGTCCTCAGGTTTGTTACGTTTCCTGAATATTTTGTTAAGCTTTTGATGTGTCTAGCTTCTTTTATAAAGCTGAAATGCTTCTCCGCCATTTTATTTTGAAATACCTTTCTTTGGTGTTTGGCTGCCGTAGTCAATGTTTTGTCGAAATCTTGGTGTGTATTTAAGGTTTTTTTTGCCCAAAGTCTGCCATTGTTTGTACGTGTTTTGCAGTCTTCTGCACAGTGTTTCCCCACCCTGAGTAGAATATAAATCAAATCTGGCCGCTATGTGAACAGAGCAAATACAAGTTACTGTACAAGGTTTTCATGCAATACCAGTAAAATGTTTCTGTGCTGAATCACTGGCTGAAGACGGGGAATAAATTAGCTTTGGCCTGCAGAGAACAAACCTAGCCAATTCCCACACCCATATATCAAACAGCAAAATTAACATTAACATTAATTAACATATGGAGGGTATTGCTAACCAAAGTGCAGGCTGGAAAGAGCCATCTTCATTCTGGAAATGGCAGCAGTGCCAAATTGTTTTACTTGAAAATAGGCTTGAGAGAAAGGCATAATCAAAGAAATTGTGAAAACATTGCCCAATGTCTTTCTACTACATCACTTAACCAGAAGTTCTCTCTTCTCTTTCTTGTATACCACTTTCCTCTCTCCTATACACTCCTCTGCCTTTGCTGCCTTTACTTTCTTTATCTCCTCTCCTCAACCAGTTTAAAGGCTGTCATTTCCTCCCATATGCATGTTGGAACTGGATTAAATGTTACAATCTACCCCTCTGATTATGTGGGCACGCTGGTTGCTCAAACAAGTATGATTTTTATTATTACCAACAAGCCAGTCAGAGATGACCAGAATAATACTGGAAGTTAGGTGATTTTCATCACTTTGGTACTCTGTATTACCCCAAAAATCTACCAACACATGCTCATTAACATGGGTTTTATTTTGGAAGTTGTGACTGGAAGTCAGATTTTTTTTTCTGGCTAGTTTGACACTGGTTTCCATGTTTTGGTGTGGTGGTTGATGCATTTCCCCCTCCAATAGGCTATTTTAGCTAGTAGCCTACTAACTAACTTACTTACTAACATAATGCATTATTATATTATGGACATTTCAATTCCAACTGGATTTCGATCTTCCTCCTGTCATAAAAAATGGAGCTAGTAGTTGAATCGATATAGCAGTGGTCCTCATATCCGGACCTCTGGGTCCAGACTATTGCTGATTTTCTATTGTGCCAGGTAGTTTTCATTCTAGCTGTCTAATCAGGGACGGACTCAGACCTGGGACACCAGGTGAATGCAATTCACTATCTGGTAGGACAGAAAACCAACAGTACACTGGGGCCCTGAGGACTGGATTTGAGGACCAGTGCTGTAGAGGAAGGTTTTGAATACATTTTTGGTTCTGCATTGCTAAACCTGGAAGTGATGAACTGTAAAGTCTTGACCTTATACAATTGTATCCAGGGCACCAGTGATTTCTGTAAATTCCATTATCAGGTGCAAATGTGTTTCACGAAATGCAGAGGTTGGGGGTAATTCAGTAATTACATGAGGTCCCCGCATAATACTAGTACTGTGCGAATAGAGCTTTTGCTGAGAAACAGCAGATAATTTTCAGACTTTTTATTTTCCAAACTTGTTAAAATTACAGACATGGCATATTGGTACTGGATTACAATTAGTCATACCATTGGTAATAATCTCAAAAATTACAGGACCTCCAGTAGTAATACTAATCTGGTTCCAACAAGACTTAACATGTAAATACAACCGTAAGCCGCAATGTTGAGGTTCAAGCCCGTAACGGCTAATGTTGGGAGAGTAGACATTGTAGAATAATGTCAACACAGAATAAATTACATGGTTGGAAAACTACATCTACACATTTACAACCATACAAGTCACACAAGGCTAATCAGGGAACTCACCACTTCTGTTTCTGTCGTGCAGACACGACAGAAAAATGGAGAAGACTGATTTGCGTATTCCAAATTTCCATCATCTGTAAGTATGTAAGCGAAATAATAGACAAAAAATGTAATACAAGAGACTGCTAGGGTAAGGCAGTGATGTTACTGCAGTTGTTGTAGTTGAGGTCATCTCACAATGCTAATGCTAAGAGTTGTAAAACTTAAATGTAATAAAATGACAAGATAGTAAGCCTCAGGAACATAGTTGAATGTACTTACATTATACTGTATTATATTAAAAAAGTCACATGTAGTTTTAGCTGCTTATAAGCAGAGACACTGAGCAGTGTCTACAAACAAGAAACTCCCATTCGGTTCACGTCTTTTCAAAATAGTGTCCTCCATGCTATTTCTGGTTTTCAGGCAGCAATTTTTGACACGACACAGAATTACAAGTAGGCTAAGAAAATGAATTGAAATGTATCTAAATCCTTAAATATATTTTTCACGTCAACATCGCAGTAAATGGTGTCAACTTAACATACAGATATATGCATTTTTGGCATTGGTGGCACTCCGTATATGTTGATTTGAACATTTGTACTACTACATTTTGTGATGACTGGACAAAGGAAATGGTCGATAAATTATGGTCAATGTTAGGTGTCAAGGTAGATGGCAGCTATATTGTTCATTGTTCTATAATCAAATTAATTTATACAACATTTGTGTATCAGTTTGGTGGTGATAGGGCAAAAAACCTTTCCAAAAAAAAAAAAAAAAAAAAAAGGTGTCCCTGAGGCAAATTTGTAGAGCAAAGATAGCAGCATGTGTACTATGTTTGTGTAAACGGGACTTAAAAGTATAGTTGTGGCTTCACAAATTTAAACAATTTCACGTTCAATTATAGCACCCCCATCAGGACGACTGAGGTCACAGTTATTTGGAAGCATTTGCAGACTATTGATCTATCATTCTGCCAAATTTCATGTACAATCTCACGGCAATTGAAGATGAAGAAAATTGCAACTGAAGAAGAACAAGCAGCAGCAGCAGTAAACATAAAAACAAAAGGACTTCTGCCTTACGGGATTGAACCCCTATAATGAAAGTGAAAAGGTTTTATCAACAGCTTTGAA
Source organism: Monocentris japonica (assembly GCA_900323365.1). NCBI lineage: Eukaryota > Metazoa > Chordata > Actinopteri > Trachichthyiformes > Monocentridae > Monocentris > Monocentris japonica. The sequence continues at coordinate 30,843 of OOFE01049933.1, forward strand.
CTTGATGAATCATCATTACTTGTTTAACCATGGGGACCTCTCCTGCTTATTCATGGACTTCAAAAACCCTGCATTGTGTGTCTGTGCGTGTGTATGTGTGACTCACATTTTTAGAAAGTGCTGCAACAGTACTTTTATATTTCCGATGTCTCCATTGTACACGTACACACACACACACACACACACACACACACACTCAAATTAAACACTATTCAAGTGTAGGGCACAGCAACCATGAGCGTAAAATTAAAACTAAACTAATAATAAAACTAGAAAATAATGAGAGGGATAAAAGAAGGGCAGAATGCTGATATCAAATACGCTCACACACACATAGAAATGCTTATGGCCTGCTTGGCAATCTCATTTCAAAAGTGTGAAATGAAGTGTGTGTGTACAGAGGAGTAACCAGTAATAGAGTCGTGTATCCGTTGGATGTGTGTTTGACTCTTCTTCTTCAGTGTTATCAATAAAACCCAGAGGCAGAGAGTCAGAGTCAATACCATCATTTCCCCCACCCCCCCAACCACACACACACACACACAGCACATGTATAACTTCTTTGATTCCTGTAGTCACATGAATCCTGTCATCCTGGAGTCTTACTTCTCTGTGATTTTATGAGATGTTCTTACCATTCATAAAATATGAACATATCTACATGCATAACATGTGAATTCTTAAATTTAGTGTCATTACCCTTTAAGACAGCGTGTTTCCCACGCCAGTTGTCTTCATTTGTCTCTAATTCACACGTTTTCAAGGACGCGCAGCACCCATGGGTGTCAGGCTGGCAGAAATCTGGTTCATTCAAAACGTGTCAGGAAAAACATTGGGGGAAAAAACCCATTCATCCATTGTGATTCATTAGATGCAGATTAGAAGACCATTAGAAGCAACAATAAACTTTCCCTTACAATATAATCATCAAACATCGGAAAATGACACTTTAATACCATGCCATTATCTATACAGTTGCCTCATTTTTTATATAATGACTCTGATTGTAATTACCATACACTCATAATGTGCTTGTGATGCACTTATAATGCCTCATGAGCACCACTGCCTCATGAGCACAGTGTCACTGCGAGTTCAAATGATTTCCTCAAGTAGGGCTGTGCCTCTTTGCCTTGTCTGATGTGGGCTGAAAGATTTTTTTAAATGGAGACACACACACACACACACACACACACACACTAACACCACGACTAACCCATATTAACCGCTTAGAAAGGCTGACAGCTAAGTGCAGTGAGATCAAGATTTTTTTTCATCCAATTGCTGATCACGCACACACACACCAAATTAAAGATGCTGCAATGCCTCCCGTAATGTAATTCAGTGATATTAACTAACGTGTAGTGATGTGAAACTCAATGAGATCATCATCCAGTTCTCCTAGTCATAGTATAAAGGTCATTTTATACATTCCCCCTAAAACTGCGTTGTGGTTTTTTTCAGCGCTTAGTAGTAAAACCATTTTAAAAACTCCAACACAGCAGTTAACATGCCATTCGTGCTCTTCCTAGGATGTGGCATTGTATGACTCCTTTCTGTATTTCAAGGATTTTCAAGACCCCTGGGGGCCCTGTTTATACAAATATGGGTTATTCAAAGTGTCCTAGCAGGAAGCTTTCAAAATGTCTAAATAATTTTGTCTGAGTAGGAGTAGATTGCTGTGCTTTTGGTCCGTCTGATGTCAAATTCCAAGTTTACTTTGAAGCTCGCCCCGACACTTTCGGTGCGCCTGCATTATTACGGGTCTCATATCCGGATTGTGTCTAGAGCAGATTTAGCTGGACTACATTTACAGCTGGAAATAAAATGGGTCTGCAGCATACACTGAAATCCGATTTTTCCGCTTTTTCCTTCACCAAAATGCAGACTGCCACAGACATTATTCCTCTTGTAATATTCCCATCATTTAAAATTGACACCTTGTCTCGCTTGCTCCCCATCCACCAGTATCCTGGCAATCCATTTTTTGACAAGTATGTTACTATCCGAGCCGCTGACTGACTCGTTCCTACTTTGTTGTTAACGTGGATCAAATCTTCGGTGTGTCTCGGGGACGTTTCCGCCTGGATTTGATGGGTTTTTGTTCCATCAATCCCATCACCCAGAACGCATGTTAAAATCTCTTTCAAAACTATTTTGTCTCTACCACTGACACACACACACTTTAACGCGTTTCACGCTTCCTTACCACGTTGAAGTCGAGGTTCTTCTCCACCCAGTCGGTGGCAGCGTCGAAGTCTTCATACATCTCCATGATATAGAGGGTGTCCAGAGCGTCCACTATCGTCGCTCCCTTTATACTGCCTGCAACAGACACACAGTACAGACACATTACAGACCTGCTCACCATCCACTGGCTACCACATTGTCAGTGGCACAATAGTCATATTATTACTTTTCCCTGTAAGGAGCTGTGTAACAAATTAGGCTACGATTTCACTTTCAGTAATGATATTGCAGTCACCAATTACAAAGTTATTTTGTCATGTGATGTGACCAGTGTCCAATGGAGTGTGAAGTGGTGTACTCCTGATTTTTTAAGTGCCGCTATCCGATGCATTGCATGATACCAATTCAATTCAATGTTACAGCAGAGCCCCCAACCAAGAGGCAACACGAGAAAGCAAACGTTCCCGGGTTACGTTGCAGCGAGGGATCCAGGAATTTTGCTTTTCCGGTTGCGACGAAGTAAGTTGTAACATCATTCTGTTTACGGGCACTGCCGCGTTCCTAACTCCACTCCCCTGAACAGTTTGCCAATATCAGCAAAGGCCCCGCCCCTTGGCCCTGCATGATGTCAATTCATTAAATGAGGCTGTTGACAGGCAGTTTGAATGTTGACGGTTTCAGACTGTTTGGTGGAGTGGAGTTAGGAACATGGCAGAGCCCGCAAACAGGATAATACTCAGGCTAAATCAATACATGTCTATCTGAAGAAACCCACATTCAATATATGTGGACACATTTGCGGATGCTTTGAGCTGCCTTCAGAGCGAGCACACAGTGACAACCGGCGTCTGAAACATGCTTGTTAGCTTACAATATAAACTAAAAGAAATGTCCACTGAGCCTCGAATGTTTGGAGCTGCGCTCAAAGGCAAGGCACTGACCTTTAACGCAGTTATAAAGCGAGCGGTTCATCCCAAAACCAGAACAAGGGGGACAGAGAGCACAGCTGAGTGCAGCTTTAGCTCGGTTTGAGCTCATTTCACGCTCGCTCTAAGACAAATGCAATTCGGGAAAAGAAAGATGACCAAAAACAACAGATGTCACTATCGCAATGAGGAGTGAAAGAGACATCCCGAGGATAAAATATTGTAAACAGCACTGACATGCTCTCACTAATGAGGTTGTGTTTCCTCCAAGTTGCAATCAGGTTTCAAAAATCTAAGAATGACAAGAACATTTGCGTGTTAGACAAAAAAAAGCACTAAAATGAACGACAGATGTTTTGAGCTACATTCAAATGTTGTTGTTACTCAAGTGTGCTGCTGCTGCTTCTAGTAGCAGCACACTTTACACTTGGCAGCAGTCGGCCTGAAAAAGCATCGAACTGAACAGCAGGTGTTGGGAGTTACATTCAGCGGTTGAAAAAAATTATTTTGTTCAGCAGCTGGTGAGAGAGGCGGCGTTTATCAGCACTGATGAAATGTCAGGAGTGCTGCTCATCTCTGGTGATTAGCCTCGTAGCAAGAGGGGAGATGAGCGCACACACACACACCTACATATACCCCTACCTCATCATTTCAGTGGTAGTCATTATCCGAACCCTCTAACCAGCCCAGCACCACTAAAACACCTTACCCTCTGTGTGTCTGTCTGTGTGTGTGTGTGTGTGTGTGTGTGTGTGTGTCTGTGCAATAAACCATTATGCATTCAGCATAGACCCCACAGCAAAGCTTTTAGTCCTAACATATTGGTTATAAAGACAAGATCTCTTCCCTCTGAGTTGTCTCAACACTAAGAGCAGAGAAAGAAAAGGAGAAAGGATGGAGGTGGAAGACGGGGAGGCGGGGGAAAAGGCAAGTAAGTAAGTAAGTAAGCAAGTAAGGCAGAGAGAGAGCAGGAATAAGAACACTAATATATCAGTGTAAGGAGACAGACCTGGAGAAAGAGGGCAAGAACCAAAAGAAAGAAAAAGAAGCAAGATGGAAAAATGCTGAAATCAAATACAAAAAAAATACCGAAGTTTGAAAATGAGGTGGAGGTGAGGTAAAAGCCGGGGAGAGCTGGCGGTCCTCGTTGCATGAATGTGTTGGTTTGTATCTCTGTATAAGAGATGGTGAGGATTCCACGGCAGCTAAAACCTTTCCGTTATACACAATGCTGAAACACCAGCTAGGCACAGAGCAGATGCTGTGTTCATTCTGCGGCTGCAAAAAAATGACAATCTGGCAAACTGCCTGCTTGGTTCAAGTGATTTTTTTAAAGACTGATAGCAATACTGGTATCTTTTGGATTGAAGTTGCCGATAGCAGATATTCAATACCTATCAAATTTGATCATATCCAAGTATTCAGTGTTTCTGGATTCTTGCCAGGGTGGAAAAGCCTGCAGCATTTAGACCACGGGACACTAAAACTCTCCACTGAAATCCAGGGAGAGGATAATAATAAAATTCAAACTGACTGATTTTTAATAAAAGGTCAATATTGGCCCAATATATCAGTGTACCCCTGATTACTAGTCATCTGTTAATATTTATAATGATACTAAAGACAGAGAGCATGTGACCAGCAGCTGCTCCCCTTCCTCCGTGCTTCCTGTTTTTCATCTATGCCTCGTTCCCGCTCCATTAGAGCTATGGAAAGATGGCCTGACATTTTCCTCCCATCCCATTGTCTTGTCACTATGCTTCCCTTACCCTCACTGCTCTTCCTGTCTGTGTGTGTGAGAGTGTGTGTGTGTGTGTGTGTGGTTAGTGGGAGTGGGAAGGTCAAATTTTAGTGCATGTAAGTGGGAGTGTCTGCATAATCCTGTTCTTGGTGACAGCGGCTCCAGGCAGGCAGCTTTTTACTCTGCTATGCCACTTACAACATGGCGGCGCCCGGAAACCCCACTGGGCTTCAAAGGGGCTATCAACAGGTGATGCCACAGTTACTTTGTTCATATTCTCTACAGTCTACTCTGCACACCTACAGGATGGGGTCGTGAAAACATGAAGCCTCTAATTGGTTCAGGTGTGCCTGAGCAGAGAAAACCAGCAGGACATGGGGGGGACTTGAGGACTGGGATTGGGAACCACTGGGATAGATCCTAGGTGATGTGGATAGAAGATAATGTGATCTTGTCGATAGTGATGGAGAGGTCTTGTAAAAGGCGGAACAGCTCGTAGCAATCTTGTTGAGATTCAGTCTGACTAATGAGTATTTTGAGGTTTCCTAAAACACGTCCTGGCTGTACTTTTCTCTGGGGAAATCTGCTGACTAGTATGGATGAATGGATGGAGAATGGCATGAAGAACAAAGTAGCGGATTTAGCATCAAATGTTACCACAAGCGATCAAGGCGACATTCCCCCGATTTTTTGACAGGAGCGCGGGAGTGGACGGAATAAATGAAGAAACGACAGAGCCGAGGACAACAAGAATCACTGTCTTTCTGCCCTCTAACAGAAAGTATGGACAGATGGAAGAGGAAGGACAGAAAAACGTTGTTAAGGAGGAATATCAATCCCTCCATTCCTCTCTCTCATTCCTCTCTCAGTGATTCTTCCTCCTTTCTTCCTGTTTTCTTTACCTCCTTCTTTACCTACTTTCTATACCTCCCTTTTCCTTTTTTCTTCCACTTCCCTCCTTGTTTCTTTGTTCTTTCTCCCTTGCATCCTTCCATCTTCCCCTCCTTCCTTTGTTCTTTACCACCCTCCCACCTTTTTTCTCCATTTCTTCTTTCTTTCCCTCCTTATTTTGTTCTTTCACTTCTTCCTTCCTTCCTCCTTTCTTCCTTTCCTCCCTCCTTCCCTCTGTTCCTACCCTGCTTTCTTCTTTCCGGCTTTCTTTTTTCCTTCCCTCCCTTTCGTCACTCCCCCTTTCCTTCCTTCCAACCTTGCGTTCTGTCCTTCATTCTTTCTTGCTTTCTGTCTTCAAAAAACAATCCCCTTTGTTTCTTCCTCCGAAACAGACAATGAGTACAGACCGGAGTGATGGATGAATATGAAAGAAAGAATGAGCACTCCTCATTCATCACCTGCATAGATGTCCTTATCTCCCACGCCCATCCCAAACATACACACACTTCAGAGCCTGTCTTGTCCTGCGGTGTGTAATGCACAATGTGTTATTGCAGTGCAGCTTTGAGCTAACAATTTCATCAGTTTCATCTAGTGTCAAATGTCACTGTGTGTGAGCGAGAGAGAGAGCCAGTGCTAAGTTAATGAGAACTCTATTACCGTCACCTGTCAATAACAACACCAAGTCACTGCATTCCCTCATTCCATACTGCTAGGTTGTATGTTTGTGTGTATATATATATATGTGTGTGTGTGTGTGTGTCAGGCAGGAGAATGACATATTATTTGGTTGTTAAAAATGTTCATTGGATGCAACCAGGCAGCAAAGACAGAGCTGTAATCTCTGGTGTGTGTGACAGAGATTGACAAGCAGAGCTGTGATCTCTCTCTCTCTCTCTCTCTCTCTCTCTCACACACACAGAGATTGTGTTGCTGGAGGTCAAGATGCAAACCTGAGCTCTAGTTTTTTTTGGTGTTTTCGTTGAAAAGTGTAATTACATTTTGAGTCTATAAACAGTTTGTGAAACAATGTGTGTATTTGTGTGTGTGTGTGTGTGTATTTCTTACATGATAATAAGTGAATAAGCAATAAGCCTAAAGTGACTTTTCTGTTGATTTACACAAATTCCTTCTTCATATTCTCATATTTTCTCATTTGCTACGTGTTGCATATAGCTTGATATTTTTATTATTTTTGCATGTATTATTCTTTTCTTTTTTGAAGTATTTTCTACTGCTTTTACTTCATACATGCTGTTTTTAAGCTGTAATTCATATAATTTCATTCATATATTTGTTGTTTTTTTAATGTTGTAATTGTCAGTTGAATTATGTTTACTCAAGGAAAATCCACCCTCAGAGACTCAGAGTTATTTTGAAGTGTTGTAGTGTTCCCTCTACCTGCCTCAGCTACTTCTATGTCAGTGAGTGATTTCCTACATTCCCCAGAATGCCTTTGACAACCCCAAGAGAACAGGCTTGAACTTGTGACACTCAGCTGTGGCTTATACGTGTAGGTGGAGAGAGCGACAGAGATAACGGTTAGTTTTTCCCAATTGAGAAAAAGTGAGAGCTGCTCCCCTTTCTCAAAGTGTTTTAGGGTGGATTTCTCCTTTAATACCCCCATATGAGTGCGTTTAGCACAGAAAGTGGGTCGATGGGACGACATCTACATCTGTATTTTCAGTAGCACTTTAAGTGCATTATGATATAATACAAGAAGCACAGATGAACTTCCCTTACAAAATGAGTTTTAATATAATATCATGTCATTAACGACACGCTAGCCCAACAAAGTATTCAACGTGATTAAGACGAGCCTGTGATGCCTTATAATGCCTTTTGACCACTCCTTTCAGTACACTGCTATTGCATTTTCAGTATGCAAGGTAAGGTACACATGGGACAGGGCGTTTACCTATCATAAGGCCTTGCATAGAGCTATTCAAAGTAAATATGTGTGTGGGTTAAATTACACACACCGCATGAGACTAAATACAGACGGGACAAAGCGCTTTCAACAAAAGCCTGACCTCAGCAGTTGTCTCCGCTTTCAAGCTGTAGGGTCACGCTGGACTCCTCGGTGAGGCTTCGCATTTCCCTTTCGAGAGGTGTTCAATGCTGCCGACCCTACAGCGCACAACCAGAGGAACAAAGGTGTGCGATGTCACGGCAGCCTCATGAAAGGAACAAACCTCAACAAAATCAGCCCTTAGAATATGGGTCGCATCAACTCACTCTGTGGTATCCTTTACTCCCTTCTGTCATTCAACACCTCCCATTCATCTGCACATCCATGTACACTGAGCTTTTTTTTTTTGTTCGAGTCACCCACTCACATTCATTTTCTTTTTTTCCTTTATTGGTTCAATCACTCCCTCCACAGCCTTTGTGGTTCACTCTACACTGAGGTAAACAGCGTTTCAATGTTCCAAGGTTTCGTGAGACAATGGAGACAGACTCAACCTATGTTGCCCCAATCTACTCCGATTTTTTGCGAGGGAATTGTCCAGTACTGGTGGAAGAGGTAGCTGCGCTCATCACTTTGATTTATCTACGGCCTACACCGAGGCCTCCATGTGCAGTGTCTTCATTCATCTTCCTTTCATAACAGGAAAAACGGGTTAAAGGTCTGAAAGCTGGAGGTACGAATCAGTCTCGATAATGCCACGTCATGCATCTGGCTTCCTTTTTGGTTTCCTCTGACATTTCAGTCCGTGGCCTAGAAAAAACGCTGTGTAACCTGATGGCTATTTTGATTGTGTTAAATTACCAAGCGGGCAAGCCAACCTTCTTTGGTTTTTGATGAATGCTTCAGAGATGCAAGTGAAAACCGAGAGATGGCCAGCATGAGTTGGGATCTGAATGTGATACAGACAGGGATGAACTACAGGGATGATCACCGATGCTCACCTGTATTTTGCGCTAAAGGCTTCTAAATCCGACCAGGTCAATCGCACATTTACAGCCATCTGGTTTGTTGTAATACACAGATTAGTGAGAATGACAGCAAACACATGTGGGCAATCATTAATACACAGGATAAGATGTTACTATCCCTTGTACCATAATCCAAGGTTAACACTTGTGGAAGCCTAATTCAGATAAACAATACGAATGGGTTATCCTATCGGGGTTAACCCCCGATAGGATAACCTATCGGGTGTTCGCGGGTGAGGGAAAGGGTGTGTGTCTGTGTGTGTGTGTGTGTGTGTGTGTGTGTGTGTCCCTTGCTAGCAGTACAGACCCCCCTCAATACCACAGTACAATCCCATAAATACAGCCACACAGTGCTATACTACGCTACTCTATTCCAGACAATGTTACACTACAAGATACACAGTGCTACACACAAGGCCGCACAACACTCAACCCAGCAGCGCTTACCTTAGCAGGTTCCCCAGCTAGCATGCTTCCTCCTTATCCACAACCACTGACTTGCTCCTTCCGCTGCTTGCATCATATTCCTAACTGCTAGTTTCAAGCTCCGTCCGCGAA